>JAQGAO010001325.1:0-25179 GCA_034697705.1 Ommatoiulus sabulosus
GAAATGTATGCTAACCATACTATTGCAATGATGAACATGAATTTGTTGATATAAAAATACTAAAACTTATAAACAAGCTTTGGTATACTAATTGGGTCAAACAAAGAATTTCTGAATGTTTAGAAAGTAAATTATTACCATGACCTATTATTGTGTCAGACTACTGTATATATTTTTAAATACATATAATTATTAAATTTGTTTAAAAATATTTGATGATTGAATCAATTGATATTTCTAAAAATATAGCTGAAAATCATCTATAAATACTGCACATTATATAAAATTTTAAAACAAATGTCGGTGAATATTTTCAGAAATGCATCTAACGATATAATGTTACAAACTTTCCAGACATCTGATAAAATGTAAAATGCACATTTGGTAAATAAGCGTGTCATGCAAAGGTACATGCATGTATCAAGCGTATCAATTAAAGGCTGTTTCAAAGATTGGCACAAAGAAATAGTCCGAAATTCGAACATGTTGTAAGACAGGGTCGTAACGTTGAGATAAAAGATTTATTCCAAGATGCGCGGACACTGCTCCATAAGCGCATAAGAAAAGTAGAAATGATCGTAATACGAAAAGAACGAAGTCCTTCCGTATCAGCTCTCCGACGCATACACTGCGCGGGCGATCCTTCGCCGTCTCGGGCCTCCTGGCCGTAACAGGGAAGGTGCTGTGGTTTCGGGCCTCCTGGCCTCCACAAACTCAGTCTCCGGTTTCAGGCCTCCCGGCCTCCGCAAACTCAGTCCTTCGGATTTCGGGCCTCCTGGCCTCCGCGAACTCAGTTGTAGGCCTCGGGGCTCTTGGCCTCCACGAACTCACACTCTCTTCTGGCCTCCTGGCCTTAACAACACTGGCACTCGGATTTCGGGCCTCCTTGCCCCAGTAGATCTGCTACCTGGCTTCCGGCCTCCGGGCCTCAACAACAAAGGCATTAACACAAGTCCCTCTCTGCAATCAGGCTCGTAGCTGCAGCTCTAGGCATCCAAATTGCCTTGGCTTCTGTGTGGACGTCTCCACTTGCTCCTTTTCCTTGGGACCTCTGGCCTCCTTTCTGCCTAGAATCTTCTTTCACTTTCTCCCAGCGCCCCCTGGCTGGAATTCACATCATAGGATTAGCTGCATTCCTGGTGACCTCTTCGCTCAGGAATCCGCAAAAGGTCAGAGCTGTTGACCTCTACTCGGTTGTGGCAGCTGGAAAGAATGTGACAGGGTCACAGGTGGATGGAAGAATGCAAAAGGTAAGGAAAGGTCACGGGTAGGTCACAGGCGGAATGTGTGACAAGAAAGAAAAAAGGGGGGAAGGTCACAAAGGTCGAGGTAAGGCGCCAAGCGCGAGTGTGGGCTGGGCGGCCTTACAACGGGGGATCGGGGTATAACCGAAAGCACCGTTTTTGTGTGTTAAGGAGAAATTTGCCAACATATGTTCTTTGGGTATTTCTACTCCACATACTACTTTCTACAAACCCTGTCAATTTGGAAGCTGACTTTGCCATAGAAACCCAATTAAGCTTAACGAAACACCGGAAACAAGTTTGAGCAGCTATCCTACAAGCACGTACGGACATGTTTAGACTTTAAACAACGCGCAGGCATGCATCCAAGCACTAATGCATCAGAGGCTCTACTCAGGTGGATTTTCTGCGTACTTTACAAAATTATTTCAGCCGTAATTGCAGTAAACAGGCAACATCAAACACTACTTAGAACTTTTATAAAAAAAATGCAAATACATATGTGCAAGTAAATACATGTATATGTATTTTTAAAACATACAACCAATTATTTTGATTAGATCAACTTTTGACTGTTTTTTCGGTCACCGCTTATTTCAGTCAAAATCGCTGGAACCATCGTAATCGAATTAAGCGGCTTTCACTGCATTTACTTTGATCGTTGGAGGACTGAAACTTAATTTCATTGCATAATTCATAAAAACCACGATGTAATATCTCCTTCATACATATATTAAAAACGTTCACGGGCACTTTTTCATTAATTGGCCATAACAATAATTCCTCGTAATCAATGCATGTTCCTCGGGCAATTCGATACGTACTTCCGAGATCATTTTGAGAAGGACGGTCGCCTCCCATGACGCCAAACTAAGCGCCACGAGGTACATATATAAATAGTTGCCAGACAACGAAGGAGGACACTTACGCCGGAAGTTCCGAAGTTCCATAACTCGACTAGCTTCCAGTGATTATCACCTTTTCATACGAACTGTTTACCAGTAGAGCTCAGACCAGTTCACCAGCCATGAATACCACGGAAGAATGCGCCAAAGAAGTTTACCAAGGGTACTACAATTTTCCCCCGCTGGCCATGGAGAAGAACTTCGATTACGTGACTATAAGCAACTTGGCGAAACCATACTGGCCAATAAGCTTATTTTTCGCCATCGTCTACCTGGCGGCCATCCGATCGGGGGAAGAGTTCATGCGCTCTCGTCCGGCTTACGACCTTCGATCCGTGCTTTTCCTTTGGAACACCGCTTTGGCTCTCTTCAGCATCGTCGCCACCTCCCGCGTGCTTCCGGCGCTGATGTTCATCATCAGAGACCACGGCTTCTCCAGTCTCATGTGCAACCTGGGGCCCATGGAGCACCGGCAGACCATCGCTGTCTGGGGTTTCCTCTTTTGCATCTCCAAGTTGGTGGAACTGGGCGACACCGCCTTCATCGTTCTGCGCAAGCAGCGGCTCATCTTCTTGCACTGGTATCATCACATCAGCGTCATGGTGTTCACGGTGTACACGGGCAGCTATTTCGGCGCCATGAACTACCCCTTCATGACTTTAAACTATGTCGTCCACTGCTTCATGTACACTTACTTCGCCCTGAAAGCCCTTAAGGTGAGGATCCCACGAACGGTCAGCATGATGGTTACCACGCTGCAAATCCTCCAAATGGTGCTGGGTATCTTTGTCACTCTCTTCGTGGTTCGGAAAAGAGCGAGAGATCCCCAATCGTGTTGTGCCCCGGACGAGGTCGTGGTCGCCTCCATGGTCTTGTACGGCTCCTACTTTGTGCTCTTCGTGAAGTTTTTCGTGGACGTTTACTGGCGGAAAATTTCGATCGACCAATACTCTAGTAAGAAAACCGAGTGATTCAATGACAAGACATCAATGGAACATTTCTTTATTGAGCTCGGCAGTTCAACAAAAGAAATGGGAGTGCAGGAATTGTATACTTAGATCATATGATCTACCTATACATGTATATACTGTAAGGGCATGGCATAACAAAATTATATGACATTCTGTATATCATTATTAACATATAACAGGTACTGTGTATGTACATTTATACTGTATGGAAAATTATATAAGTAATAAATACGTAATAACTGATAAGTAACAATAGTTTTACGTAATGGATAAGTAGATTTTACTAACTTTCAAAAATATTTACCACACTATAGAAACGGGGGTGCCATTTTTCAGAATTCTATCAATTTTTCCCTTTTTTTTTTGTTAAATTAGTAAATGAATATGCGTGAAATATGCGTGGAATGCACGCACGTGACAATTCATGGGCGTGTTTTTCAAACTTATTCATATTTAGTTTATTTTAAAGAAAAAACGATATAATGCAAGTCATTTTTGACACTTTCAATGAACTTGCGTTTGCACGTTCATGTATATGAATGCACGTAAAAAGGGAGAACGTGTAAATTTAGTTCGTAATGCTTTTAGAGACCAACTTCCATTTACGAAAAATATTGCGTTGATCTCGAAATGCATCTCAAAAATAATTTAATATTGTTCTCTGAATTACGAACAAAAAATTACACATTCTCTCGTTTTTATGAGAGATTTTGAAAGTCGCTTTTTGACTGTGCAAATGCCTTCAAAACCATGCTTACATCAACAGGTAAGTGGTTTGAATCCAGCAATACCTGCAGCAGTATTTTTAAATCGACCATTAAGTCGGGACCTTGCCAAGCTAATTTGCATAATGGTCAAGGCTAACACAAAATGTTGACTATTAATAGCGCCAGTTCTACATGTAATGCATTACATGCTCCTATGGCATTCTGTATTTTTTAAATATGAAATGCGAAAATGATCGTCTTTGTTTTAGGTGACGTCATCAATTTTGCAAAGCAACATGTAGCTGTTGGCATAACAATTTTGTGCCTAAAGCAAGTAGTTGCACCGTTGTTTGTTTTTTTCTGATAATTGCGCATTATTTCCTAACCTTTCCTTGACGATTTTTTTCAAGAATTGTTTTCCAATAAATAACTGGAAAACAATTCTTGAAAAAAATCGTCAAGGAAAGGTTAGGAAATAATGCGCAATTATCAGAAAAAAACAAAAAAAAAATCAATATTCGTCTGAATTCTATATTTTCAAAAACAAAAAGCATTCTTGGAGGCGATCTACAACCCTAAACTGTTTACCAGTAATCGTAGTGCTAATGCGTTTTCAATTAGCACTTGTTAGCCCGCTGGGTGGCGCCAGTGGTTGGTAAGTAAATTTCTTAATTTAAAAGTCTTAATGTGCTCCCACCCTTAGAAGCTGTGCAATTTCTTGAATTATAGAATTTAATTTTATAATTTTAACTTTCGACTTTTGAAGATTTCGTCTTCATTACAATACAAAATGAGTTCTCTATTGTAATCCTTTATATTATGTAATAGTTGTGCTTAATTTAATTGGATAAAAACATTTTTTTCTGAATTTCGGCTTAATAAATTTTATTTTTTTTAATTTTGACTAATGACGATTTCGTCATCATTCCAAAATAAAATGTGCACTCTATTGCAATCCTTCGAAATCTTGTAATACGTGTGTTAAATTTCATCATACAAAAATTTAATGTTTTTTAAAATTTTTGGCTATTTTTATAAAATGACAATATATATATTTTTTCTCTACAAGATTTCTATTTTTTTTTCTTTCTAAATTTAAATTTTTCGACAACATTCTAATAAAATGAATAGAAAATAAAAAAAAACGTGTTTTCCACTATTCAACGTTTGAAAGCGAGCTCATTTATTTATTTATTTAGAGGCACATGAGAATTTATACTTGCAAGGATCACTTCCTCGCAAGTAAATTATTCATTTACCATCGTCTTGCTCCTATAAAGTGAAAGTGCTGTGATCATCTTCTTTAAAAGTTTACTAAGAAAATAAAGAACTCTACCCTAAATAAACATGCAATTACACTTATAGGTGTATTGCTCCTATTTAATGTAGAGCATTATTTCTTAGCAGGTATAATACATATATACATGTAAATTAGTATTAGTTTTGTTCCTTTGCTACTCGTTATGCAGGCTTCAGACAATTTATTGTCTGAAGCTTTCAAGGACATCCATGGATAACTTATTTCATACTACTTTCACCGTTTATAAATTGATAGTAATTTAGCGTTACGCATTTTAAAGTTTCCTAAATTAAAAATGAAAATGCAATTTCATAGGAATTCTTTAACAAACGGTCTTCTAATTTTACATTTTCTATGGAAATTACGGCGAAGTATAAAATTAAAAATTGAATTTAAAAAATATGGATTTCCCAAATCTAAATTTCCCACGCGTAATACGATATTTTGAGTCTAAAATACATCAATTTTAGGACTTTTCCATACATTTTTAAATTCCCTGACTTTTTTCAGGTTTTCCAGGTCTAGGGGCCGACACTCTGTAATATAGTTGTAGTTTTCAATTATTAGTTTCAACTAATTTTTGCCCAACTCTGGACACCAGGTAGTCACTAGAGGCTGAAAAGAAAGGTAGGCTTCTGAGGGTTAAGTAAGCATAGACCATTTTCCTGAAATACGAGATTCATAAGACTAGCTCCTAAAAAAAAACACTAGGAAATACAATTCCGCTCATGAAGATTCAAGGATGAGGAGACTTACCTAGCACCAACAGCTGCGCCGTATAATTGACCGCAGCTGCCGCATTTTGCGCCACGCAAGTGTAATTTCCGTTGTCTTTGGGAGTGATGCGTTGCACCACCAGGGTGGTGGTGTGGTCGTCCATGCGCCTGAGGGTGAGATCAGCCGTGGGTCGGATGGCGCGGCCATCTTTAAGCCAAGACACGTTGATGGGTAAATCCCCGTGGAAAACAGAGCAGGTGATGCTGGCTCTCATCCCTTCTTGGATGTCGCGAGGAAACGAAAACGGGCTTATTTTAGGTGGATCTGAGGAGGAAAAAGAGAGCAATTTGATGGACATTCAAACTACCGACAATGAAAATAAGATCCGAAGAAATGGTCAACTGAGCCCACGTCCTAAAGGCTGAAATGCATCGAGATCGGATATGGAGGGGAAACCACGGAATGGCATTTTTAACACTGCGTCTTGTTACAATGGTGACGATAAGACGAACATTCTACGATTGAATGAGGAGCTATTAAAACATGTTAAGTCAATTTTGTTAAAGATTTTTGAATTCATAGCCGGAAGTGCTAAAAAGACACCGGAACATAGCGTTTTTTTAATGTGGTATTATAACTGGATCTGAATTGTAAATGATGACGACATCATCATAATTTAAGGAATGACTTAATTTAACAAATTAAGTCAACATCCGAAAAGTCATGAACAACGTCATTTTCAACTATTTTTATGAATGACAACATCATACGAATTTTTAGGAATGATGTCATCAGAATTTTAATTGTGGACGTAATTTGTTAAAAATTGTCCATTTTCGGATATTTAATCGAACAGTTTTTCATACATTTAATCGAGCACATTTTCGGAAGTTTAATCGGACGTTTTTAGGACACCAGAAATTCCAATTCTAGCCCCTTGAGTCAGGGAAAGGCGTAGTTCTACGATAAAACCACAAGACTACATTCCTAGCATGGTGTCACGTTATACATTAAAAGGGTAAAGTTAACAAAAAAGGAATTTTACGATTGAATGAGGGTCTACTAAAACATTCTAAGTCAATTTTTTTTAAAGATTTAAAGCTAATGTCAGGAAGTGAAACGGTGCAAAAACGTTTAAGATTATACATGTACATTTATGCACGCTTTTAGGGGTACCACTTTTACGATTTTTTTGTTGACGCCATTTTAAATTTCTTAAACGTTCACTTTAGATTTTAAAAAAATATATTTTTTGGTATATACTGTACATGTAAAGGACTTTTATTGATTAATACTTAATACATGGCGCACTTTTAATCAAAATAATTTTCTTTTAATTAATTTTAATCATAGGCTTGGAAAAAGTTAAAAAATGTGAAATTTTCTTCTTAATTAATAATTTTTTTCTTTTTAATTTATAAATTATGTTTGTAAAATATTTAATTCTATGACTATAACTATCTGGAAAATGGATCAGATTTCCATTTAAGGAAGTCACAAAGTACTGTAATATTTCTTCAATTGGAATGTGCTATTAGTAATTTATTTTACAGTATATAATTAGTGGATATTATACTGAATTAATACGCCGTATTTATAGTACGCCTGATAAAACTTCAATTAAATTGCACAAAACCTTTCCAATCTGATGATAAATTGACTCAAATATAGAAAAAAAATTAATTTATTTTAATGTATACAGACGGCTTTGATTTTCTAGGAAAATCGATTAAGGATGAGAGTTATTAGCATCAGATTAAATGAAAGAATTTGTGGACTCCCCATAACTTTCATGCATAAAATCATATAAAAAATCCAATAAATCATAATTGATACTTGGTGATAAAAAAACTTTCTAATATAGCGAATCTTAATTAAAATTTCTTCACCGTAAAAAATTGGAAATAATTGGAAAATCTCATAAGATGTTTTTGCAATGCGTCTACACAACTAAAAAAAATCTGTATTCATTTATCGAGAAGATTTTGCTTTTCTCGAAAGACTGAACCTGTTAGCTTATTATAAAGTATTTCAATATTTTAAGATTAACCCAATTTGCATAATGGGTTCAAAGAGCGACACATAAGTTAACAAGACTTTATCGATTAAAATACCTGGGATAAATTCTTGGCCTTAAAACAACAAATATAAAATTCCTTTCCAAAACTTGCATATATTAATCAATATTCGTCCACTAATTCAAAATAATGTGTTACTTTTTCAAAATTTGCATGATAAATTTACTTAATAGAACCACCTAGACAAACCATTTGTCTAGTAAGAGACATTATTTCAGAAAATTGTTATAATTTGTTTTTCAAAAGTTAGGAAAACAAAGTTTATAAACCAACAAGTAGGCAGGTGATTTTTTGTAAACAAAATTTAAAAAGAAACAAACAGTGAAATTGGATATACTATATTTTCAAAAGCATAACATCAGAGATGTAAATGCAAACTATATTTATAACTATTTTAACTATACAATACTAGCATTTGCACATACTTGAAATAAAACTGCCCAATAAAACATACGTTTCCACATCGTAGAACGACATTTCATTAACTACAGCTAGTATAACAATGCAACTTCCCCAAGTTTACCGAGTCGATTTTCATATTTTTAAGAGTAGATTTACGAACGGCGCAGTATCTCCAAGAGTATCTGATAATAGTTTTTAATCAATTCCGACTATTTTCAAAAACGTTGCGAAGGGTTTGTTCGTTGTAGTTGGCAAACCCTTACAATAATAAAATGGCTCATTTAACGAGAACCTTTATTGTAAATTAGGATGCAGAAACCTCTTGATGGCAACAAATTAGAATTAAGGGCGAGCGAATAATGGGGGAGAAAACATCGATTTTTGGGGTTTTCGTGCTACGTGTATATACTTACTCATGACTGTAACGAAGACGCTACCCTGAGCAATTCTGGTCGGTTCATCACCCTTGGCTACGCAAGAGTACAATCCAGCATCGGTGGCTCTTTGGGCGTTGTGCACCACCAAAGTGCCATTGGGAAACACCTTCTGACGATGGTTTATGGGCAAGTTTGTCCCATCTAGAAAGGAAAACCAAGCTCTTAGATCGAGTTTCAAACGATGGCTTTACGTAGAAGTCGTGTAGAAAAATAAAACTGGGAAATAAGAGTGAAAAGGACAAGCGGCAAATTTGGTGATATACAGGGTGAGGCTTTCGTGTGGACATTTCTGAATGATTCAAACAATTGCGTGCTTACAGACAATTTGCATACTTTGTTACAACTCGATCATAGTAATTCGATGCATTAAAGTCAAATGTTAGCCTTTAAGTATTTAATGAAACCCGGGTTGCGGGTGCACACCCGCAAGATCATTGATTAGCATATTAAGTCGATTGATAAATCAAGACTATAACAAATTCCATTTTCAACTTCACAGACTTTTCCAGGTTTTTAAACAAATTTCTTTGATCAATCTTAAAGTCAAAATTGACTAATGCCAATGTTATCCACAATTTTGCAAAATCGACACATATTGAAAAATTCAATATTTTGCCAAATTTATTAATAACAATTTTAAAAAAAATTCAAAATTAACAAAGAAAAACTTCATATAGCAAAACTAGAATAGAACGTCTTAAAGAAAAATTGTCAAGTTTTACATAATTAGCATAAAAAGATTGGGAAAATTTGACATTTATATTCGGGAAATGTAGAAATTGTTGAATATTTGTACTCTCGAAAGTTTGAGAATTTTGCAAAATAAAAAGATTGAAAATTTGACACACATGTATTCGGAAAATGTAGAAATTGTTGAATTTTTGTACTTTCAAAAGGTTGAGAAAAAAATGTCAAATATTTGCAAAACCTTCGAAAAATTCGCGAAAATATCGAGAAAATCTTCCTAAATGTCAAAAATTCGCAAAATTGTCAAACAATGTGCTAAACTGCCAAAAATTCCAATTTAATAATCTGATCTCTATGGCTATTTAATCTTAAATTTGATTCATTTATTAAGAAAATATTTCAGAATTTTTTTCATCATGAAAGGAGATTTTAAGGAATTAAACATTTCACATTTTGCAAAACCTCATTTTACCTGTTACAAGTATCGATAGTTTTTTTGGAAGTAAATGGCAATTTATTAGCAATTTAGAATTAATGCCAGATACATTAGAAAAAATAGTGAAATTCTTAATTATTATTTTTTGTACCCTATACAAAAAATATTACAAATATGTAACTTTACGGATTACACTAATTTCGAAAAAATCTTCCCATGCATATACTGTATATGGAACACAAGACATTTTTATGGTTAAGGAATATACTGAATATACTGTATAGTAGGTCTATTAATGATTTGATTTTACCAATGAATTTGACTTTCAAATAAACAAATTTCTTAGTCGAAACATTGATTCAGTAAATATGATTTCTTTGAAAGTCAAATTCCTTGTTAAAATCAAAACGTGGTGATATTGTTTTCTGTAACTAGAAAAAACATTTCTAGGAAGTCATTTAACAAGGTTGAGTTATTCATACAATTTTGATGAAATTTGAAATATATATATATAGGTATTTTATGTGCAAAAAACAGCGTGGAAATCACGGCTGTTAGATCGAGTTTCAAACTTCGGGTCTATCTAACGCCAAGTAGAAAAAACAACTGGAAAACAGCGCAAAATGAACTCGCAAGAGAGCGTAAAAGGTGAAATTTAAGGCGAGAGGAAGATCCGGACAAATATTATTGAAAGTTAGACTAGTACAATTTGAAAGAGAGACAGAGAGAAAAAGAGAGTGAAAAAAAACCAAAATGGCAGAGTTTCAGCACAAGTGCGCAATCTTTGCCAACCTCTCAACTCAGCCAATTCTCCAATGAGTACTATATCATGGAAGAAAGACATCAAAAAATAGGACGTTTTTTTGCTGAAAAATTTCGTGCGAGACAATAAGGAACGAGAGTGTGTGAGAGAGAGAGAGAGAGAAAGGATTGATTTACTGACATCAAAGAATTCAGCATCTCGGGATTTGCTTTTATATATAGAAAAATATACTCGAGTAAAAGCAGTTACGAGGCGAGTTAACGCCTCTAAAACGGCAACCAGAGTTATAGCTTCACGTTGCTACATAAAAACAACATGCAATACGGAGGGAAATAGAAGTTAAGGGTACATGTATCGTATTTTCTGAGAAGAGATATTACAAACCATTGGCATTTTTGACTTAAAAGAATTAAGAAGGCAAAAACACGACGACTGACGCCATCATCAAAATTTAAGTAAGGACGACATGATCAGAATTTAACAAATGACGTCATCTTAATTTTAATGAATGACGTCTATACGTCGCAAATGACGTAGGAGCATTATCCTGAGAATGGGCTCCACCCCATGCACTACCATATGACATTTGTTTGCGGACTGTAGGGTAGGCCTACTGGGTTAAATTGAAATGACGTCATCCTAATTTTAACAAATGACGCCATGGTGATTTTTTAATGAATGATGTCATACTGATTTTATTGAATGACGTCATCCTGTATATAAATTTCATAAATAACGTCATACTATTTTTAATAAATGACATCATACTAATTTTAATTAATGACGCCATAAGTTTTTTTTAAGAATGAATGAAAATACTAAAGATGAAAGACATCATCCTAATTTTAATGAATGACATCATCTTAAGTTTATTGAATTACGTCAACCTAAATGTAATGAATTACATTATCCTAAATTTAACAAATGGCGTCATCAGTTTTAAGAATAGAGAGTGTCAGCTACCCGTTAATGAAGGCCGGGTAGCTGACACTCTCTAATGACGTCATCATAACAATTTCATAGGTGACGTCATTCATTAAAACTGAAACATTTTTCGGACATTTTCTTTAATGTCCGAAAAAATCCGCATTTTTTTTTTATAAATTTAATCGGGCATGTTTTCGGACATTCTGATCAGTCATTTTTTGGCATATAATTGGTCAAATAATAGGACAATTTTAGGACATCCGAAACTTCAAGTCAGAGAAAGACGTACGTAGTTCTCCTCAAAAAATCAGAAAGATTTGAAATTATTGACAACAATTAGTTTATTAATTGGCATCATATAGTGAGATATTATTAGTAAAATGTACGACTTCAATTTTAGTACAAAGCAAAATATTTTATTCAAAGTATTATATATATTATATTTTTTAGTAAATTATATTTATTGGTATAATCTCATATTTATATTTATTGGCGTAATCTCATTTTATTATACCAATTAATGCATTTTTATTCTCACACGTGACATCGCGGCTGGCAAAGTGCAATTCGCAAAGCTCGTGAGTACCCCTACTGTAAATAATGAGGCGTTCTACCCTAGAGCAGCATTTTTTATCAGTCATTAAAATCTAATAGGTTAGTTTATCACAAGGCTGTGCGACTTAGGAGTATGTGCAATATACGGTATATGGAAGGAAATAAATTGCTGGCATGGATTTAATGAGCAAACCTAAGTGATTAGTAAAATTGATTAATTGACTCGGGAAAGCAATTTAGCACTTCTTCTACGCCAAATTATCGATTTTTTAAGCGTTGCGGGGACAAGATGTCGACCGTTATTTCATAGGTTTGCAATGAAAATTTAAGTTTACATTCCACAAGAAGTAAATTATAATAAAATTTTGGTTCCAGCAACAATTTATAATTAAAGAAAATAAACGGAAGTAGAAAAATCAAGTGAAATGTTCATTTCAAATTTCACGAGTTCTCCAACAATAAAATTTAGTGACACATATATAATACAAAAAATACAAATAAGGCGGAGCAGCATATTTCTTCACACAATTTAAAATGAATACTGTATATATAATATACAGTATTCATACCAAAAATAATGTTCCAGTACCAGCAATTAAATAATTTTTAAAAAAATTATAAACATAATTAAAATGCCTATTTGACATGTTAAAAACATGTACATGTATATTTCGGTGCATATTATTTGCCTAATATATTGCTTTTCTTAATTTTTTAATAAATTATAAAACATGATTGAAATTTATATCCTCAAGATGTGTAAAATTCCAAGTTTTTATTAAAACTGTTGTATTAAAGTTTAAAAGGCCGATTTTACAAGTAAAAAACATGTATATTTTGGTGCGTATTATTTATATACAGTTTACTGTAATTCATTTAACACTGCAGTAGGCTATATTTCTTGGTTTATAATATATCGGGTGTTCCATTTAAGGAACAATTAAAAAAAAAATTCCAGACAAAAGTTATTTCGGCTGAATTGAACTGAACTGAATAATAGCGTATCATTTGTAACGGACTCTCCTATTGGAGATGCTAAACCACAAGTGTGCATAGATTGGATGGGGGTCATAAGATGGCGCTATATTTGATTACACATAGATGGCGCTGTTGTAAGTAAAGCCAAGGTCAACATTTTCTTCAACGGTAGGCCTACCCTTATTTTTACTGCTTTTATGAAAACAACAAAGAAATAAAAATAAAATCAATATCATAGATAATTGTCCTTTGGAGATAATTTTTTGTAAATATTGACCTGAAGCGCCATCTTGTGACCCCCTTCAAAAGCAAAAGCACTTTTGTCCAGTAAATGCCTCTACATAAAATGTCACGCTTATTTTCCTATACTGCAGTACATTTGCTGATTTATAATATAAAATAATTCGTGAATATTATCTTTCGATATTGGTTGAATGTACGCAAAATGTAAAATGCACGTACGAATTAATCAATTTTGTTTGAACTAAAATTAATAAAACAAATATGATTTCCTTAGAGCGTCGACTTCCCAATAATGTTAAAAACGGCATTTCCTTTGAAAAATGTAATTTCATCATAGATCCATTGATGCTTGCAGTTGAACTGAAGCAAGAACAATCATGGAGGTTTTTTTAATCAATAAACAAGAGTGCTCCGAAGTGCCTTATTCAATTAGCAAAAAAAAAATCCGCTTTTGATAATGGCTCAATTAAATTCAATATACATTTTTTATCGTAATAACAGAGCGGAGAATTAAGAAGCATTGGCGCCAACTCTATAATTTAGTGTTCATTCAGGAAATATTTCCAAGAATAGAAAGGAAAATTCACTTTAGATATATTTAATAGGAATAGGGTAGGAACATCGTTCTTCTTACCTCTTTCCCAAGTTATTGAACGAATTGGATAACCGGCAACCAGACAACGGATGTACCAAGAACTACCAGAAACTGCTGACACATTTTGCATCGGTCGAATAAACGGGGGTCCTGAAAAACCAGATAATGCATTCGTATTAAGACTCATTTGTTGATAAAGTTGATGAATATCTGAAACATATTATTGACAGTTGCTTCATTATCACTTTAAATTAAATGAGCAATTTAAAAGTTGCTTGCTCCATCTATTTGGAAATTATATATGTTGAATGAATCCTCAGGTGTAACGAATGCATTTTCGATTAAAACGAATGGATTTACAGTTAAAACGAATAAATTTTCGGTTAAAACGAATGAATTTTCGGTTAAAACGAATGAATTTTCGGGTTAAAGCGTATGCATTTTCGGTTAAAACGAATAAATTTTCGAACTCCCGAGCATTCACGAAATGTTACGTTAATACGAACTTTGGACAATATGAAAAAGGTACGTTATAACGGGGAATTCCCAGATAAAAGTTACCCAGACAACCCCATTTATGTACGTATGGTAAGATTTCAATAAAATTTCGATAAAACTTCAGTTCCTATCGTTGAAGTCATGTTTTGTCTGACTTCTCATAATACGAACTACGGTTTAAACGAACAAATGTTGTCGTCCCTCATTCGTCTTAGCAAGATTCGACGGTAAATTGCGTTTTTTTTTTTTACATTAACATACAAAGTTGGTAAATAACTCATGGGACGTTCCCAATTCCCTAATTGGGAAACAACA
This sequence comes from Ommatoiulus sabulosus, assembly GCA_034697705.1. Lineage (NCBI taxonomy): Eukaryota > Metazoa > Arthropoda > Diplopoda > Julida > Julidae > Ommatoiulus > Ommatoiulus sabulosus. The sequence continues at coordinate 14,759 of JAQGAO010001325.1, forward strand.
ACAAAATTCTTAAAATACTTTGATTATTACTCTTGAAAAAAATCATAAAATGTGGCTCACTACTACAGGAAAATATACATGTATGCATATATACATTTCCATTTACAACTCATGTTAATTTTCAAGACTTCCACAAATATGTGTGCTACTTATTATTCATATAAAAAAAACTCACCATGGACATCAATCCTTTGTCTGTGTTCGACACTTCCAACTTTGTTACTAGTGACGCACTTATATTCGCCGCCATCTTCGGGACGGATGTCGCTGATGTTGACGTAGCTGATGACGTCACCATGGACATTGATTTGAAGGTCCAGGAAAAATCTGTCCGAACTACGAATGGGCATTTCGTCCAATGTCCACTTGACTTGCGGCGGAGGATTCCCGGAGGTAACGCAGAGTAAAGACAGCGCAGCACCGGGGCGAAGCACCTGAGACTCAAACACCCTTAAAAGTTGAGGTTTGGCGTCTAAAATTAAACAAAAAAGCAAACAAGAATTAGAAATGTAGCTTGCAATTAACAAAGATGGTCATTTAATTGTTAGTCGATTGATCAATCAAGACTAGCGACTAATTTGGTTAGTTATTAGTTATGCATGCTTTTCCTATTGATGATTGATTTGTCGTAACCAGGAAAAATTAAGACTAATATTCGTTAGTCATTAGCCGTATATGCAACGACTAGCTGTCTAACCGCTTATCTATCTTTAGAACTAGGAAACTATCTAAGCAATTTTTGAAATTTGTCGTAAATTTTGTTAATTTTCGACTATGTTTCAAATTTTACGATAATTTAGCAAATTTTCGACCATACTGGAAGTTTTCCGCAAGTTTTGCAACTTATTCGACAATTTTTCAACTTTTTTAACTGTCGAAAAATCTTCCTAACCGTCGAAAATTTGCAATATTGTTTAAAAACTCAAAAAATTGTCGAACATTAACAAAACTATCGAAACATCTGGCCAACTGTATACCCAATTCACAAAACTGTAGAAAAATTACCTAAATTGTCCAAAATTTGCAAAACTGTCAAAAAATTGCCTAAATTGTCGAAAAGTCGCAAAATTAATGAAAATTAGCGAAATTATTCGAAACAACAGCATTGTTCCGAGGCTATTTTGTGATTAATTTTAGTCATGATTGAAAATTGTATTCGGTTATTCGGTTTATTCTGATCCAGCGACTAACGCTGAAATATGAATGACGATTGAACGACTAAATTAGTTATTTTAATTTAAGAATGCCTATATTATTCGAGCTAAAATTGAAAAATTTATTTGACAAAACCCCTAACACTGTTAACTAAGACGGTTACCAATACTGAAAAAGAATGCGTAAAATAACTTAGAAAATGATGAATTACCACCAATGCTTCTGCGTGCGATGTATGTTTTTGTAATAAATCAAATTTTGAAAACTTTGAAGAGCGACCCCGCGTGTAATGGATTGAGACTAGATGTTCGAAACAAAAGTGATCGCCATTTATAATAAAAAATGTATATATCAATAAATTTCTGAAGATGGAATAAGAAAATAAAACTATGTGTATATTTTCGGTGAATTTCCCACAGGAATGTATTGAATATTGGAGACAAAAAAAACAATTTGTAATAAAACAAGGCGTATAGGGAAGTGAGCGTATTCTTGCATATCGGTACAGACACTTGTTGTCATAGTATGTTATTTATGTTTGTAATTGTAGTCTATATAAAATTTATGGAACGAGTTTTATAACTAACATACGATTAAATACAAATTCAAAATTTTGGTAAAACAGTCAAATTTTTAGATCAAATATACTGGAATTGTAAAATTTTAAAAACATATTTTCTTTACACAAGAGCGTTGGGCATAAGTCAAATAAAGTTTCAATCTTGGCTAAAATTGACGACAAAAATAATCATTCATAAATTGATTTCACTAATTTAGTAGTTCATCGTTAATCCTATTTTGTAGCATATTGGACGAAGACAATTTTAATCATGACTAAAATTGATGACTAAATAGCTTCGAAGCGAGGCTATTTTTTAATTTTCGACAATTTGGGTAATTTTTCAATAATTTTGCCAATTTTTCACAGTTTAGCAGATTTCTGGACAGTTTTTCTAATGTTCGACCATTTTGTGAACTTTTTTGTCAATTTTACGAGTATTTCGAGGATATTGCAAATTTTGGACGGCTAGGAAGATTGTATAAAATTATACTTTTACCAAAGAAAAACATGTAATGAACTTACTTTCATTGAAACTATATAATTTTATAAACTGAGAAATTTTCACCTATCAGGGAAGTGATTCACCAGATGTATATTTAAGGGAAAAAAAGCACTTTTCATGTTCATACTGTAAATCTCAAAAGTATTTATGGACAAACAGTACATGTAAGTATATATAAGGTACAGAATTTTTGCGCTAAGTCAGAGTGAGATATACAGCTGCAGCAAACAAGAAACCGTATTAAACCTAATAAATTAAAACATGATAGTGCACTTCCGGCGTGTACTTCAGTATCATTATTACGGAAGATTTAGCTGAGCCCATCGCGGAATAAGCTAACTTAATACACTCGAAGATATTTAAGATAATAAATCTGAAGACACGCTCACGTGACTTAAGCAATTACTATTAGGGTATAAAAGAAATACAGTATAAATTTACTTTTTTTCTTCAAAAAACCAAGCATTGGGCTTAAAATTATTGCTGCTATTACTATCATTGCCATCGTACTTTATACCAAACAGTCGATTTTTCACGCTGAATTAACAGAAAATCTCCGAAAAAAAAAATCTCAGCTGCAAAGACGCTTCTTCGTCTATTTGATTCGTAAACAAATCAGATAAAACGAGCCTGCAATTAAAATGCTTGCTAATAAAATACGAATTTGAAAGCATTCGAGTTGAAAAAGCAGATAACTAACAATAATACTACACGAGGCATTATTGCGAAAAGATGTAATCTCAATGTACGCTGTTTTCTGAATTTACGAGACAAAAATTCGCATCAATGTTTCATGGAATATGTCTATCACATGTTCAAGAGGTAATCTATAACCCGAAACTTGTTTCCAGATATATTATTGCTCGATGTTTCCCGTTGTTTTTGGAAAAATTCACTTCGCAAATAAATTTCAGATTATATTTCGAGAATAGAAAATGATACTATTCCGACCAACTTACTGTATTTACGGAAAGAAACTAACGTCGTAGGTATTACGGGCATGCGCAGCAGTTTCTGTCTGTTGGATTATAATCATGAAAGTATGAAGTATAGATTGGAACAACAGCAGTGCTGTCAAGCCAGTTTACTTCCATTTCCCTTTCAAACAGTGCTGCAGTCTTATACTGTAGGGATATTTTCTGAATGTAGCGCTCCGTGTGTGCAGCAACAGGAAATTGTTTCTGTTGAAATAAATTTCCTACAATTTTTCGCAATTTATTTCTCTTTCATCTTTCATCGATCGTACAATTTATGACATTATATCGTACATTTTTAAGACATTCAATCGGACATTGTGATGTACATTTTATGTCATTTTTATAAAATGTATTGTAATTGTAAATTTTTTATTGTAAATTTTTAGGCCATTTTATCGTACATTTTTCAGACATTTTTAGGACATCCGAAAAGACATACAAAAGTCGGGGAAAGACGTTTTAAATTACATAACAAAGTGTCTTACCTCCCAAACGCAACTCTGCCGTGGCTTGAACAGTTCTTGTTCCACTGCTGACGAAACATTGATACATGCCACGATCCTCTCTTTCAACGGCTTGAATTTGAAGATGGTCTCTGGATGGATATCCAATTCGTAACGAATTGAGCAAAGGTCGTCCATCTTTGAGCCAATGGACATCGCTGATGGGAAATCCCGAATAAGTGCATCGAAAGGAGGCCGATTTTCCCACGTCGATGACTTGTTTTTGCGGTTCGACGTAGGCGAACAAAGGTGCTGAGAAATGAAAAATTGAGTTTTGAATTAGAAATTGGTGCTCTTATCTAAACTGCGTATCTGCAAATTTCATTAAGGACGAACGATGCCATAAATTTTCTTAAGTGATATACGCAGTTTCTCGGTACAGTATACCCCAAGGATTGCATCAAAACTCAAAAGGCAGTCAAGGAAAAAAAATTAACTTATATAAATAATAAACCGTATATTTTTTTATATCTCCCAACGTTTATATCTAATATTTCATTACAATTTCATTCACGTAGTCGTGGTTTTACAGCCCGTGGAAAATATTTTTTTTTCTACTTCTTCTGGGTATTATCTTTTTGAGGAGGAAGAGAAAATGCTTTACCGCTATCTATACTTTGATACACATTAATCAAATTGAGAGAAATAAAAGAAGATGATAAGGCTTACCCCTTACTTCATTTGATTTTCTAATGGAAGAATTTCTAGACCAAAAAATACATTTTCATCGCCTAAAAGGCGACATTTTTTTCATCTTTTATGCATTTTTTTGGAAGAAGAAGAGATAATTCGATGCGAGTCTGGGATAACTTTCATTTCCGCGATGGGAAAAATGATGTTGTTGACGAAAGAAATGCGAACATTTTTGGATTTTTTAAAATAAGGCGTGCTTTTTGAATGGAAGAAGGTAAAAAAGGTGAGAAAAGTTGAGTCACTGCAAAATGGAAATTCACTAAATGATGACGAAAAAATACAAGAGCATATAGATGCGCTAGCCTGCAATTTATTTTCAACGTAAAACAACGTCTGATGCTGAACAGTAAATAATGACGTCATCAGAATTTCAAGAATGCCATTATCATCAGAAATCAATAAATAGCGTTATCAGAACTTTAGTGAATGACGTCATCAGCAGAGTTTTATTGAACGCCGTTATCAGAAGAATTTTAATGAATGTCGACATTATTAGAATTTAACAAATGACGTCATCAGAACTTTAGTGAAAAACGTTATCATTATAATTTAACACCCGCCATCATTGGAATTTTAAAAATGACGTCAGTATCAGAATTCTTTTAAAAAAATGATGTCATACACAGAATTATAATGAATAGCGTCGTCATCAAAATTTTATTGAATGGCTTCATCATTTACACGTTTTTACAATTTATGGACATTTTGTGGGACATCCGAAACTTCGTACCAAACCCCTTATCCAGAACATCTGGGAAAGACATACACTACGACAAAAACACATTTTCATCGGCTAAAAGGCGACATTTTTTATCATCTTTTATCCAATTTTTTTTTCTGAAGAGGAGATAATTCGACGCGAATCCGGGCTGATTTTCATTTCCGCGATGGCAAAATGATGTTGTTGACGATAGAAAAAATCGTGAACATTTGGAAGGTGGGGGGAGGATTTAAAAAGGCATGCTTTTTGAATGGAGACTAAAATATTAAAATAACGAAACAGGCGGAGAAAGGTTAAGTCACTGCAAATGGAAATGTCATATCTTACTTGGATAAAAAAAAAGAAAAAATCCCCGAGAAAATAAGACGAAAAAAAACTGGCGTTGAAATAAGATTTCAATCTCAGATTTGGGTGATTGCAAATGCGCGTGTTGCAGCATTTCAATGATTTCCAATAGCCGTAAAAAAAAGGTGAAAAAGATTTCTGGAAAATTAGAAAAGTTGGCGAGTGGTAAATTCGCCCGTATATCGGTTTGGGAATAACGCTATAGGAAGATATAAGGGATAAACCCAGCGTGGGATTCGCAAATTAGACTCGCAAATTAAGGTTGCGGGATGAAGAAAAAAAAGTTGACGAAGATAAGTTTGTTATCAACGAACGCCAACTAAGCTTATCTGCAGCTCTAACAAACGGATCAATACGAAAACTTTAGTCTGATTTTCCCTCGGCTTTGAATATGCTATTTTCCAGCGTGGATGAGAACGTGCGACAACTTCATTATCAAACATTGCCGAGCGCAATTTATCCAATTTAATATCCGAATGAAACACGAGACTCTTTATTAGGAAAAAAAACTCGAGCTCAAACGAAGTTGGCCATTTGTTTAATATCGAAATAAAACACAGGCTGCGCATGGGTTATAAACGAAATATAACCCAATAATAACCGGAATATTGAATTGAATGGGCACATTTGCGAAAACTCAACAGTGGATCATTCGTTAATTTCTGTACGTGCAAGAAGGTGTTATAGAATTATGAGTGCGATTGAAAAACCCAGGAAAATAACATCGAAATATTCGCAATTTTCTCATGTGCAAGAGCGATTCACAAAATAATCGAAAAAAAGGTAATCAAATTCATACATTTTTTACATTCATTACATTCATACATTCATTCATACAAATTTTCGAAAAATCAATATCGAATATTGTATAAATTTTGGTTTGGGATTGCAAACCAAAATTTATAAAAAAAAATCAAAAAAATCTAATAACAGATTTGCAAAAACTCAAAGAGTATATATAATAGTCCAAAAACTTATGTGCAAGAACGAATCAAAAATTATTGAAAAACATGTGTAAAACAACTATTTCATCATTTTCCATACACCTAATTAAGCTTTCTAGCAATTACTATTACAGATATCGATAGATCTCACTTAGACGAAAGTGATGATATCTCGCATCAAGTGCAATATTAATTCTAGCGCGTCTGCAGTGCCAATTTTAAACCAAAATGGCAGACGCTTGCGCAGCGTGAACCTGATCGTCATTTTGGCAGATTCATTGGCATTTCCTCTCTTCACCTGTTGAATGTTAATATGAATTATAAAAGTAATAGAAATGTGCAATAAGTAAAACTGAAAAAAGCTATTGCAAGCACATAAAATAAATGAATTCATAATTTTATTAAAAAATAAAGTATAAGAAAGGTTGTATGATATATGGTACGGTACGGCACACTAGATTGAATTATTAAAACCAAACTTTAATTCAATAAATTGATAGGTTTTTGTTACCTAAATATATACTTTTTATAACTAAGAAAAACTGCGTGAAAACGTGCAATTAATGAGGTAACCATAAATTGGACATACCAAAAACATAATATATATTCCTTATACCTATGCATGGCGCCGTTATTATTTAGTCTGGGCATTTTTATTGTTGCAATAAATAGAGGTACTCAAACAGTAGCTTTACGAATGGAAATTTTGGCAGTCGTGAAGTCACGGATGCAAAATCGACACGCTAATTGGTTGAAAAAAATTGACTCCAGGTTACAACTGTTTTTAAACAAACTAATTGCATTCGTTTTGCTCACGTGACCTCACGACTGCCAAAAATTGCCATTCGTAAAAAGCATTTGTCAGAGTACCCCTATTATAAAGTATATCATATTATATGCTAAAGGATAATTTAAGTACAGATGGGGATAAACTATGTGTGAAAATAGGTGACAAACTAAACCTTCAGCATCACTATTTTAAGAAGAACTGACAACAGGGTTCCCCCAGAAATTTCATTTTCAACTTCCCTGACTTTTCCAGGTTTTTTTAAAAAAAAATCCCTGACCAACGACAAAAATGACATTAGCCAATGTTATCAACGATTTCGCAAAATCTACAATTAAAAAGGACAACTTTCTAAATTTTGCAATATTTACTAATTGTCAATTTTCCAAAATTTGCATGATAATTTTCTTAACATTTTACAAATTTGTATTCGAAAAATGTAACCTGTTAAAAAGGTTACAAATCAGTACTTGAAAATAGTGGAAAATTTTGCAAATTTACGCTCGGAAAACGTGGAAAAGTTTCGTAAATCTGTCTTCGTAAACTGTTAAAAATTTTGAAAATTTGTCCTTAGAAGCATTAATTTTGGATTGTGTCAACATTAACACGTTGAATTTCCAGACTTTTCAACATGTCATTCTTCCCTGACATTTCCAGACATTTTTAAGCTTCCTGGCTTTTCCATATTTTCCAGTTTTGGGGGTAGGCCTACTTACCCTGGACAATGTGAAAAAAGAGTACAATGCACTTTAAACCAGCAACGTGTCAAAAATACAATCCCTATATCCACCGCGAGTTAATAAAATCCCAAGGTGAGATTATCTAAGCTTAGATTTAGGGGTTATTTCACCTGAATCACAGCAGCGAAATGATGCAATTAAATTTTAATATATAACGAGCTAGAGGTATACGAACCAAGAATTACTAATCGATGCACCACCGCGCGTTTATCTTTCTCCGTCTCTCTTAATAATAAATATTAAGGAGAAAAAAGGAATTTTGCAGGAAATGGGAAGTTGAAATTACACTAGCCACATTACGTGAGGAGTATTAGAAGTACGCGAGGTAAATAAAAATGAGAGATTTAGCGTTTCAAGGAGAATAAATCGATTATGACGGTAAAAATAGGATAGCAGATGGATGCGGTTTTTTTTGTTTTCCAAAATTGTAGCATTGTTCACGCACAGAAAGCTGATTCTTCACGTAATAGAGGTTGAAGAAATTGAGAAAGGCTTTTAAACTTGAATTTGTAACATTTTTGAAAGGCAAACGAGAGGAGATGTAATATTCGTAATTTAAAAATTTCCACAAAAGTCAGATACGTAAATTTTTTCTTCCATTATCTATACTAATTTCTAACTTTTCTCAGTCTGCGTAAAGTTATTACATCACACTGACACTGATCAAACGACAATTTAAATTCTTTAAAACTACATACTGTGCTTTAACGAATGTTTTTAAAATGTCTAAATATATTGTTACCTTTTTAATTTTATTCGTAGAAAACTATCATTTGGAAAGATCGCAAAGTTATTTTTATTTTGGTTTCAAATTTTTTTTTTCAGAAATGCTGTATCAAGCATTTGTCAAACAAGCTTCCATTTTTACTACACTGGCTTTTTTTTCTCATGCCATATTTGGAAAGGTTTAAAGTAATTTTTAGTAAAACAAATGTTGGTTTCGAAACATGCATCGATCAAATATTTTGTATTGCGCGATTTATAAAATAAAATTTCATTTTCATTAAAAACTGGCATTTTCATAAAATAACTTTTTTAAAAATGAGAACGCTGATATAATTAGTATTTTTTTAATTTTTTTTTATAAACATGAATATATTCCGTTTAATCAACTTCCAGATTTAAATCCCCATGATATCAGGAGTATATTTAAAACTTTTTCCAATAGCATTTAAATTTTGTGATATTGATTTACAAAAATAATTAAACATTTAAACGAATAATTTCATATAAACAGTTCTTTCTCGTTTTAAGATACATTCCCGTAATCGAAGATGATTTAGTCAATATTGTAGCGGATTATATTACGCATCGAAGCTCAACAAGCACTAAGTATGCATTATTAATTCGAACATTTCACATTTAAAGACTTTCAGAGAACGAACATCTTTAGTGAAAATACTTTCGAGTATATGATGAAAAAATGAGCGTGCACTGGTGTTTACATTTTGCGAGATAAGGTCATGAAAAATTAATGGATTCTGATAGAACTATGATAAATTGTATAGGTTTACGAAATGCCCATGACATAGAAGTGCCCAAGCGTGAGGGTTTTAGAAATAATATTTTATGAACAACATATGTGCCCTTCCTGTTTCGTATAAATCTATTCAGTGGCATATTGTCATAGACAAAATATTCTCATAACAGATATGAAAATGGATTTATATCCAATAAGATTCTCAGAGATACAGTACATTCTCGAAAAATAGTTCATATCTGCCAATGTTTGCTCAAAGAGAATTCATTATGCATATGCTAAATAATACGAAGCATGATTATATTTCCTCCTTTCAAATGGACTTTCAGAAAACTCAATATAAGACCCCAAAATACCTTTTTTGTCATTCTTCATATTGTATTTCATAGCTACGGGTCGTGAAATTTCATTGCACTGCGCCAACGTATCAAAAAATGCTATTGTGAAATAGGATTTTTAGCCATTTCAGACGGATTGTAGAAGACCTTTCTGATAATGCTTCAGTCTGAAATTTTATAGCATTTCGTGTATAAAAGAGGGCTTTTCAAGCTAAATAATTCATGTTTTCGATCAGCACATACAGTATATGACATTATAAATATTGTAAGTTATGTTGTTGAAATTTGCATTATGGTTCATGTTTTTGAAAATGTGAGAGGCAAAATACGAGGAGTGTACAATTTACTGTACATACGATATTAGGTTAACGAGATGTTCTGAAAAGATTTTGACCGATCTTTGCGGTTAATCAAAATTTATATAATTTATGATATCTGTAATAATTTTTTTTTCCAAAGGCAGATAGGCCTATTATGATAAAATTTTATTTTTTTATTCCAAAGGTAAATATGATAAAATTTTAATTTTCGTATACAATACAATGTACTGTAAAGACTATATACGGGCATATGTAAGAGTAAAGTCAATTATGAAATACAGTATCAGAGCCGAATTACAGTAAATTTTGAAAACGACTGCAAAACATGAATGTAACATTTTAATAATAAATAAC
>JAQGAO010001326.1:0-25164 GCA_034697705.1 Ommatoiulus sabulosus
TGGAACGGAATGAGAGCAGATTTGTACACTCGGAGTACCCCAGTGTACTCTTTTTGGACAATTGGAATTCGCCATTACTCATTTCAGACACATAATTTGAAAGTTTTCTAGAACCCAAATTATGCAATGAAATTAGTCTAAAGGTTATTTTTTGATAAAATAGTAAAGAAGCAGTTTGACTAGCTATTTCAACAGCATAGGTCAAAATGCTTGGTTTTAAACTATGATCACCAATCAAGTGAAAGGCTTTCCTCCTAATTCCTTTAGAGGAGTGATTGTTGCCACTGATTAATTGCTCTTCATGTAAATGAAGTCACCTACATAAAATAATATTAAAACTGTACATAATCGCAATTAAAAATAAATCAATGTTATTAGTTTCTCGGGATAAATCTTCAGCTTATAATTTGTAACACTAAAGCTGTAATTCTACCATGCAATACCAAAAAAGTGTTAATTAGCGAGTGGTATCAATCACTTGCTTCTCATTCCTGTACAGTATACACTTTGATGTAGGAATTTGTTTAAACCACTTTTTTGATCATATTAAATATACATTGGCTGCAATAAGATAACTTTTCATATATTCGCATCTCGATTACAATCAGATGAGTAAATAAAAGGTTATGAAATTGTTAAGTCTGCAGCAGACTATAGGGTTAAGTTTAATTTGTCAGCATTAGATTTCCTATGGCAGTTAAGAAAATTGCACATTTTTTTCTGTTTAATGATGAATTTCGCCTAGAAAATTAATTGATTGGCCAATACTAAGCCAATTTCCAAGATTTCCCATGCCTATCTTTGATTTTAAAATTACATTTTAATTAAAAATCATTATTAACGTTCACAAAGTTAAAGTGGGAATGTCATAATTACATTATCTTCCAATATATGAAACGTCATTATATAAAAGTGATAACAGTCAAGAATTGCACACTTTTATCAAATTTCATATTTCTTTTATGAAGTATTGGAATGTGAAAGCCGAACTTTTGTTTAGCAAATTTCATTTTCACAGCATGAACATGTTATACCTAAATATGAATGACTATCACATATTTGAAGTGTGATAAAGTCCCTACATTAATTTCAATATAATTCTATGATTTCATGACATTATAAAAGCGAAATATGAATTTTGCATTCGAACATCATTCGATTTTCAGTAAGTAAATACAGTAATATGAATGCACTACTATATGGTAGGCAAGAAGACATCAAAAATGGCAACACGGTTTCATTACAAAAGATATTTTATACCATAGGAGGATACTGCGCGAATAGCTCACATTAAACACTGGTGGTCCATAGATTGTACTATTAACGTTTTTAGCAGGCTTACACAGATTTCCCCAAAAAAGTTGTTTTCCCAATGTATGAGCGTAATAACAAATGAGTAAATTGACTAATTGAAGCACAATAATTGTGATTTCTACTATTTGTGCACTTACTTCACTTTCAAGTAATAAGTGCTAAAAAAATCGCTAAAAATTTTTTTTTTAGTCTAGAGTATACTGCTCATCACATACAAAGCATATGAATTTCAAGGAAAATTCACGGCACTATTATATCGAAATAATGAATTCATTGCAAGATCAAGAAACAAACATATGTACCAATACGTAAAAGCATGGAGCATAAGTTAACGGAACAGTCTCGGTAGGAGTAAAATTATCAGAACTATGAGCAATGCCTGACTAGAGCTAGTTGTGTTCTTTGTCACAATTAATTCTTCTAGAGCAAAATAGGCCTGCACAAGATCCACGCATTTGGATGTAAAAGTGACTATTACAGGTAGATAAATACCTAATGAAGGAGAGTGCTAATATCCCATAGCTGAAAAAGAAAAACCAATGGACTGTAATGTAAGAAAAACGAGTGAAATCGGATTTAACCGTAAAATTTCTACCAGAATTTAGAAACCTAAATTTCATTTATTGGTGCAAAAGTTTCGGTATTATGCAAATGCACAAACATTTTGACACATTTCTCCATAAAATGCAGAAACATTCAAATACTGTATTAGCATTATAATTATATAGAATTTCCAATTTAACCAAGAATGTTTCCTGAAAAACGACTATACTGATTTATATCTAATTCTCAAGTTATTTAGCTATAAGCAAATAAGATAACATATGAATTGAATAAGAAACTGGAATGCACACTAAAGGATAACAAATACCTTGATTAATCTGTCTGCACCCACAGTCAGAAGCCTGGCTCTGGCTTCATCTAAGTCCATATTCATTATGCTATGCCTACTTTCATGAAATGTTGCCAAAGGAGCACGACTGTAATATATGATAGGTGGAAAACAATTACTGGTAAATCTAGAATGAAAATCTTCAGCAGACATTCGAAATATCACTCACTCTAAGTCAGTTATGAGGGAATAGCATTCGTCACAAACTCGGACGTCAAATTCATAGCCCATGATTGGAATGGAACTGCGCTTACTGCTGCATTTATCACACACGGCATGTCCACATCGTCGACAATGATGCTTAAAAATGGAAACGTTTACGCAATCTATTCCAAATTTTGAGCATAGGGATGGTCAGAAAAATCAAAAAGATACCTGACGAATTCCTATAGTCTTCTGATCCATCATAGCTTTAATATTCCAAAAGAATGGCTTAGTGCAACGTTGGCAGTTGTCGCTCTCAGTCCACTCAGGGGTCTATCAAAATGCAAAATACTTATTAACTAAACAAATAGTTTTGAATCTTATCAATTAGAATATGTGCAGAAATTTGCAAATATATTGAAACATGGAAGATGAAGTGCCAAACATGATTATAGACACTGACCTCTTGTCGTTTGATATCCATATTCCAAAATACCATAGTGGTATCCTCACTACCAGAAATTAATTGCTTAGAACCAGATGCATAGCATAAAGCCGATACTTTGTTGCTAAAAAAATTTGGAATAATCAGCACTTTACTTAGCAAAACCTAATGCCGGATATTGTTCATGCAACTTTAGGGATAGAATGCATGGCACCTATATGTGGTAAACTTACAATATTATAGTATTGCAATTATAATTATAGTCAGATATATTTTATGAGTGTTAGCATTTAAGACTCCATATGCCTTTAAAACATTTGTTTTCAATTTGAATAAATTTCACAATTGAATGCTTGCATGCTCATAAGACTTACTGATGGCCTTGCAATTCAAAAGCAGTCCCTTGTTGTCCACCAATATCCCATACAATAACTATTTGATCAAAACTGCCAGAAAACAATTGTTGGTGCTCAGCGTCCCAAGCTAAACAACGTATACTGCCTATTCGAAAAATTGTATGAGGAAAACAGTCATGATCTTGGAAGGTAAATAAATATTAAGAAGAAAATGCATTAATTTTAATGAATTCAATTTGTTAACCTGAATGGCCTTTAAGGGTTGTGATGACTTTACACTCTGTATCCTCTACCTTTAACATCACAATATGACCTGAATAATCTCCAACGAAAGCATGTTTTGACTGACTATCAAATCTGAAGCAGAGTTAAGCAATTGCCCTAATGTTTCACACAATGATATCAATGATTTCTCAAACAACATGAATGAGTTATGTAAAAAAGATACCGTAAACAAGTACACCATGCATTACACAGATATCCACCAAGGCGATGGCCAGTCTCTGAACAATGCCACTGAAAGTATTTATCCCGACCAACGCTGAGTACCCATTCACAATTTAAGGCAAAAATTACAGCAGCCACTCGATTTTGATGCGCTGAAAATGCAATTGTATTTTTTTAGGGAATATGACACTTGCAATATTGACGTTTTGCTTTAAAGAAGGATTATAATTTCAAGAGTGACCTATTTATACATGTATATAGGAACTGATCCAGCATTGGCTTTTTTTTATTTATACCAAAAACCATAGTTTTTAAAAACAGCTTTATCAAGATTTTATAATTTTATGGATTCATTCATTCAAAATGACAGTCTTACCTAGGTAATCTCTTTGATGGTTCATTCGATTAAAATCGTCCGCCAAAACAAATTCCTTAAATTTAAAATGATAAAAAATATTCCAGTTTATAATACACAGTAAATTTTATTAGTATATAAATGCCTCTCTTTCAAAGTTATACCAATATAATGATGTACATACAGAAATGATTCCGGTGTCCATGCCAACAAAAAGTCGTCGTGTTTCTTTATTATAATCCATCGCTGTAGCTCCCGCTGCAAATTAAAAGTTTAAAAAATTTGATAAACAATAGGATAAGATTAATTGCCCTTTATTTGATAAAATATGTCGCCAAAATGACACTTACCTGGCATATAGTGACATATACTCGGCCAATATTGGCCACTGTCTCTCTTCAACCAGACACGAACAGTTCTATGAATAGTACGTGAATTTGAAATTTAAAAACAAATGGGATTTTTTTTTAAATTAATAATATTTGCTAATTATTCGACATGAGCTCAACATAAGTTTAGAATAAACATTTAACATAAGATAACTTTATTGTAGATTTTTAAAGAAGATTTATTACTAATGCATTGAAAAATTTCTGAACAAGATCAGCCTTGCAAAGTGAATATAATTGTTTTTATTTATAGACAGATCTAAATTCTTTAAAATAATCCTCACAAAGGCCATAACAATCAAATACCTTAACTATTTTACAAACAAATTTGCACCTCTACTACTAGTGCAGAATTTCAGCAATGTAGTAACGAATCTTTTTCACAAATCATCCCACATACATTATCATAGCCTGATTTTTGTTTGATAATTGTTCCTAAATATTTTAAATATTTAAAGCATTTTCTAGGCTTGAACAAAAATAAACAACAATCTTGATATTAAACCAACACAAGTACTAGTAGTATCGTTAGAAGGGAATGAAACATGTGTTCCCATTAAGGAAATAGGTGACCAATGTGATAAAATTATCAATAGCAACAGTTGATTTTGACTTGTGTATAAACTAATTGTTTTGTTTATCACGATAAGAAAGACTTTAGCACCCACTGAGTACAACGATCTCTCCCACAAATTTAGCTGACCTAAATGTGCTTGAATTAAATTATCAAAATGATCAAACTCAAACCATTAGCAATACAGTACTTGGTTTAACCTCAGTTTAGGTATCATGTTCATAATACAGCTGACCAAATCAACATGAACTAAATCAAAGGTTGAACACAGACAGTCAGTTCAAAGTGTCTTAATTTAGCTAATTTAGCAATCTTTATGGGAAATGCTGATAGGGATGAAGTCTTGGTCATTCAGCTTTGCCTTCACATCCAGAGATAGATACCGTTATCATACATCAGTGTAGAGATTATGTGATAATGTGCATGTGCATCAAATAGAAGAATTTAATTATAGCGACGTCCATAGGTATCGAGTTAAAATATTTGTAACGAACATAGACAGCTGGTGTATAGCTTTGACCTTTCTATTCTCATTAAATTGATTATTAATAAATTATTTTCCCATTCATCTGAAGAGATATGAAATAAGCACAGTAATGGTTGGATACATCTGGGTGCCAGTTAGCATATACTTGGACTGATAGTAGTACTGCACTAGGTAGTAATTAACAGTCCAGAATAAATTAATCCCCAAAACCAGAAAGACAGGCTAGTGGCTTAGATGGTGCAATGGTTGGTCATTTCTTGGTTCTTTAGTGCACTGCCAACTTTAAGGCCCAAGGCTACATTGAGGGAAGGTAGTGACTAGTGAGACGGAAAGGCATTGTGACAAATACAATGCTAGAATGACTCACACAGTCAAGTGTGTTTTGTGTAATGGGAACGCACATAAAAGTAGAGTATTTACAAAGTGGTACTCGCCTGTCATCGCTGATGCTAATGACACCGTCCTCTCCGCTTATAATTACTGCCATGTTGATTTCGTCATTGCATCCTTCCAATTTGTTGATTAATTGGGGTCTTCGGGAGCTTCCCTGCTTCGTAGAGACAGAACCAGCAGCTGGCTTAATCTCAGCTGCCATTATTTATTTCTAATATGAAAATCTTTTACGTTTCGGCGTTCCTCTACAGCCCACTTCCGAATTCCGACTCGATCAATGGTGGAAATTTTCAAATAGCACGCGTATGCAGAGAATTTTTGTGATGAAATGCTTTAGTTATTACATAAAAACAACATTTCCTTTATTAAGAATAAAATTAACTTTTCCTGTTAATGTTTACGCATATTATGGATTATTAGCCATGTCTTACTGCTAAAAAGCTTTCTACAAAAATAAAATAGAATGTAGTATAAAACGAAAATACTTGGTGGGTTTGATGATTAAAATCACCGTTTGATGGCAGCACTATGCAATAACGCATAACAATGAGGGGCCATTCATAAGTTCTGCGGTTTCATTATCATTTTTTTCGTTCTCCATCACTCGCCCTCTGTCAAATCGGGTAGTGACGTAGTGTATTTATTAGGAATACCTTACACCTGTCCACCACGATTTGAACTTAATTGCAATTGCATTACTTCCTATTCTTTAATATCCAGTATAGGTTTTAATTTAACATATTACGCAGAGTATAAGTGTCTATAAGCAATATACATGTAGCCTAACCTGATAAATCACAACAGTTCATGTAAGTATCCGTGTAGTAGTAAAAACTACTGCACGAAAGATGCGTGTTATTTATGAATGACCCGTTAAAGAAGTTTTGGGAGTTTTTGCATTGTAGTCTATATTCTGAAGCGCTATTATGTATTCACGAGCTACTACCGCTGTCTTAATATTCTGATGATCCTCTTTTATTTAGTCGTCAATTTTATTATCAAATTTCCGAACAGAAATAATATTTTTGTCCTTACGTTTCGAAAACCACGAACATGTTTGCCTGTTTGAAAGGCTGTTTCTAACCTACGAGTTCGAAAATTGCGAATTTTCGAAGAAAGTGCGTGTCGTACATTGAAATTGTAATTCGAATTTGCGCGCGTCGGATAGAATGGTTATGGTCATCGCTTCTTTCAGCAATTTCAGGTAAAAATCATAATAAGAAATTGGTCTAGAGATTGCTTTTGTTAATATCTTTTTCAGTTCACAACAGTTATGCAATGATTATAAATCAAGTCAGTGTTGGCAAATTACAGTAACAACTAAAAAGTACTTACAGTATTTCAGTTATTTGTACAGAACACTGCATGGTACTCGAGAAAATATTTCCCATTGAAATTTTACGGCGGTGCGTGGCCCCTGAATTTTGTAAACAGAATGTACGAAACAAAACAATACATGTAAGCTGTAAATTGATTTGAAGATGGATGTAACTGTTGTGAATTACAGATACTGTAATTAAGCCATTAGAAATTAAAACATTAGGAATGGTTTTCTTCTAATGGTTTCCCGTGGTTTTATCACTCCAGGATTTAATCGAATCAGAAGGCCTATTCATAAGTTTGACACTAGGCATACTCAGACATACGCTTAGCGAATCATTCATTAAAGGTTATCGCTGTAATTGAGCCAATTTCTGTATGAGTACACTTATCATGAGGTCATTGATTTTGTTTTTGTTTATCTGTGTAGAGCAAATCAAATTTGACCGTAAGTTTGTGTTTTGATAGATATACTGTATTTTCAAAAATTGTGCACACTTAAAGAATTAATATGGATTTATATCGTAATATTTTATATATTCAAACTTAAAGTGAGAGAAATCTCTCTACAATTCATTAACATGAAAAAACATGCATTGCACTATTGCCAGCTTTGTATAGCAATACACTGAAGTTATATGACTACTTTTAAGCGATACATCACAAATACTGCACAACACCTACATATTTCTGTTAAGCAATACCAGAATGTCGCTATTACAAACATATGTACCAACAGGTTAGCTCACCTCTAACTTCATTTATGTCCTATCAAAATACTATATAGTTCACCACAGTTGGCAGCAGTGGGGAGATTTACTACGATTTAAGATCTATGGCAGTAAATTTCTAAACGAGCCATTATCTATATATGGAGCAAGACTTATCATTGTAAAAGAATTCTAAACCTATTAATAATTTATGGCGTTTGTACTATAAATTACAGGTTACATGCTTAGCACACGTGTCTCCAATGTCGACAGTTTATCCTAATATTAAAATTAAAGGAATTTTTCATAATAAATAAATATGGACATATCGTGCAAAATTTAATCAAATGCCCTACCATGTGCGTTAAACTGAAGATGCAGTGATCAGATTTTTGAAAGATCAAAGATTATTCTTCAACAAATCTAAATTCCAAGGGAAAAATACTAAAAAGCTAAAATTATAGGGCAATGCATTTTTAGGGTGATACAGCATTAGTTTTGATTTCCACTCAGAGATGGCGCTGCATAATGGGCGCAAGAAATACCACGCATGCACTCATTAGCATCTTTCGGCAGAAACGAAAACTTCAATGATATAAATAAAATGTTTCGCAATGTGTAATTTTTCTTACATTTTTCAAAAAACGTTATCGTTGCAGTTACCAGCGTATAATCGATCGTGAGTATACATCGATAGTGATCGATAGTTGCGGATCAGTTTTATGGTTATTTTACAATGCTATAATTGTGGATGCTCGAGAAATTTCTCCGCAAATAATAATTTAAGATAGGGTGCAAACCCATTCCTATACAGTGATTTTTTTCATTCATCATTTGGTGGGAACAAATTTCTGTTCTTCGCACTTGACATTCTCCGCGAAATCGCAGCTCCGCAATCGCGAGCTGAACAGTTGACCGGAAGTACAATAGTGCGAAAATTTCTTGCCGTGCACGCAACGATAAAATACATGACATTCTTGTTGGTGGTCGGGATAGAAGCCGTCGGCTTTATCGCCGCAATTGAAAGTAGAAGTTTCTAAAGATGGGGTGACTGAGGTTTCCGACGGTGTGACCAAAGGCAGGCGTCTACCAATGAGGCTCGATGGCTGGGCTTCCACCGTGTCTTGTTCTAATACTGTTATGGTGTTCGTACACGCCACTTTATTAAAAGCGACGCACGTTAAGGCTTTGGCGTCAAAAATGGTCCCGGAAGGACAAGGTAAATACAGAAATGACCCGTTGAAACAGCCGAAGTAGCTCCGGCAGCCGTTGTCGTGGTCCGGGTACAGTTTTGTCAGGTTTTCTGGACAGGTCAGCGCGTTGACCGCTTGCAAAGAACAGACCACGTTTTCAGGCAGATCGCACGCTTTGGTGTCGGAATTGAAGAGGAGGGAGGCGGGGCAGGTGTAAGAGTTGGTGGCCCCGCCATGGCACGCGTAGAAAGTGTCGCAATTTGTCCTGAAGTCGACGTAAAATCCATCGTCTTTATCGGCGCAGGTGAAGTTGTCGTCTGTTGGGAGGATGTCGTCCGTGGCTGCCTCCGAACCGACACCATCGTTCAGCGAGGGCTCTCGGGTTTCTGGTCCTGCCGGAAATAGGGAGCTGTCTTTCATGCATTTCACGTCGTCTTTCACTTTGCACATGACCTCTCGCTCGCCGTCGCCGCCAACATTTGCCTTGGATTCGAAAGGACAGGAAATGCTGTACAGCAGTTCGTTTATGCACAAGTAAACGTTGAAACAGACGTTGACCGGAAGCGAGGAGAAGCCCGTGAGATCGATGTAAATGCCGTCGGATTTCCTGCCGCACTCCCGGTTACTGCCCACGATCGAGGTCTGCCGCCGAAACTCCTGCGTCTGAGACCGGAAGGAGGAGGGCAGAGATCGAGCTGAAGAGTAGTTTCTGTAGACCCAGCTCTGGGCCGCGCAGGCTATCGTTTCGCTCAGATCGCAGCGTTTGTGCAGAATGTTGAAGGCTTTTCCGGCCTCGCACTCGTAGGTGTAACCGCGACTGGCTTCGCACATGTGCCACTTCCGACAGTCGCTGTCCGGGTCCGTGTAGTAGCCGTCCTCCTTGCCGCTGCAGTCGAACCTCGACGAAGAGCTTCTGGGCGCTTCGGTACTGCCACTTCCGGTTTGCGTTTCGGCTATGTTGCCGATTTTACAGTAGTGACTGAAGCGGCCGCCGCTCTTGCGCACGCGCGAGGGCATCGGGCAGTGCATCCGGAAGCTCTCCTGGCTGTCGAAACACAAGGTGATGTTTCGGCAGCCGTCGCGAAACTGGAAATGGAAACTGCTACTGGGCTCGGAGGTCGGACTGGTGCCGTTCCTGATGCAAGCAACCTCCTCGCTCGGGCGACACTCTTGCTTCCGGTCGTGGAAGCGCTGACCAGGAAGACAACGAGAGGACTTGACCGCCTGGCCATCGACGCAGACGTAGTATTTGGAGCATCCCGAACCCGTGTCCGAGTAGAATCCATTCTTCCGATCTTGACAGTCGAACAAGTGCCTACTCGAAGACGGGGGGCGATTTCCGAAGGTCCAGCTGGGTCTGGCGTTGGCCGTTGGTGGCCTCGTGACTGGCGGAGCGCACCCTCGTCGCTGCTTGTTGAAGTTGGAGTACAAGGGACACGAACCAGACTCGACGTGTTTGCCGTTTTGGCAAACGTGGAAAATGTGCTTGTCCCCTCGTTCGTCCTCGTACGGTCCGTCCGATCTTCCGCTGCAGTTGTACTGGCGCTGGATTTTGCACTGCGACGTGCGTTTGCTCTTGCAGGAGATGTCGTTCAAGTGGAATATCATGTTGCCCGGACATTTCATGACTTCCAACTTGCCGGCCTGACACACGAAGTACTGACGGCAAGAGGACGTGGTGTCGACGTAGTAGCCGTCCGGCACGGCGCTGCAGTTGAACTTGCGAGCCGTCTTGGGCACGCACACGCCGGCGTTTTCGTCGAAGCAAGTGCCGTTGGAGCAGCTGTACTTCTCCGACGACATGCCGTGGCTGCAGAAGAAGTAGATGGAGCAGTTGCCCGTCGACGGCGACGCCGCGTAGAAACCGTCGGAGCGGCCCCGGCACTCGACGCTGGAGTTGGGCGACGCCTGGACGTCGCACACGGCGAACTGCTCGTCGGTGCACACCTTGGTGTTGGTGTCGAAGATCTGTCCGGCGGCGCACGTGATGTTCACCATGTTCAGCCGATTGCGGCAGTAGTAGTAGGACTTGCAGCCGTTGCAATACATGGGGTAGTAGCCGTCGTTCTTGAAGTCGCAGTTGTCGATGTCCGTCCGCAAGCCCGTTTCCGAGCAGCTCACGCAGTGCTCGATGGCGCACTTGGAGGCGATGGGATCGAAGAGCTGGCCGGCGGTGCAGACGTATTCGGCGGCCACGTGACCGGTCCGGCAGTGAAAGTACTTCCGGCACCCGGAGGCGTAGTCGGGGTAGTAGCCGTCCGTTCGGTTCTGGCAGATCCTCACCGTCGGCGCCACCGGCTTCTGGCTGTTATCGAACAACGAAGGAAAGCAGGCCACCATGCTCTGCGGCCAGCAGATCTGGGAGTCCTCCTTGAAGATCTCGCCCAAGCCGCAGGCCAGCTCGGCGACCACGTGCTGGCCTCTGCAAGAATAATAGGTCTTGCAAGATTTTTCCTTGTTGGCGTAATAACCGTCGCGTTTGCCGATGCAGAAGTTTTGAGGCTTTCCTCTTTCGTGGCAGTCCACCGTGGCCTGCGGATGGCAGTTCTTGGTTAAGGGATCGAAAGCGTCACCGGGGTGGCAGAGCAGCTCCGACATCTTGCTCTCGTCCTTGCAAATGTAAAATTTTTTACAATTGGAGGCGTAGTTCGGGTAGTGGCCGTCGGATTTGTTGTAACAGTCCTCGTCGTGCGGGTCGAGGGGTTCCGGTACCTCGGGCTTGTAGCCTTCGCAGTGCACGAAGTTCCAGTTCATGCAACGTCCGAAGGAGACGTCGAACGCCTGACCCATGGGACAGTGGAGCGACATCAGTTTCCGTTCGTTTTTGCAGTTGACGAATTGAGAGCATTTCGTGGAGGGCAGCGCATGATAGCCGTTGGTTTTACCCCTACACTCGTCCTCCGTGGGACGGCTCGGGTCCGTGGAGTGCTGCTGACACAGCACTTCCGAAGCGACCAAGCAGTACGCCAACTCCGCGTCGAACTTCATGTTCTTGGGACACGTCATCGTCGAGAGCACTTGGCCGGCTTTGCACTTGAAGAAATGGGTGCAGTTGCTGGAGTAGTCCGGATGGTAGCCATCGACGGAGTCTTTGCAATCGGACGCCTCTTCCTCCACGGGGACTGGTGAGGCGCATTTCTGCGAGGCTTCCGAAAATATCTGTCCTTCCGAGCAGGATCCTGCCGACATCTTCAGCCCACCGCTACATACGATGAACTTTTTGCCCAGCGAATCGGCGACGCCGTACCTTCCATCGGGTTTTCCGGAACATTCTTGAACGGGCATGTCGGATTGCGCGGCATCGTCTTCGACGCACTCGGTTTGCCCTTCGTCGATGCAGGCGAGCCTTTCCACGTCGAAGGCTTCTCCCGGGTTGCATTCGAACTCGTGGTGCCTTCCATCCTGGCACTGGAAGTATTTTCGACAACCGGTGTTGGCGACGTGGTAATAGCCATTCTTCGTGTTGAAGCAAGGCCCGAAGTCGGAAAGGTGCGGACAGGGAGCTTTCTGGCTGCCAACGTTACATTCTTGAAGTTTGGCGTCAAAGATGAGTTCCGGGCCGCAAGAGCAGTTGACCCGTTGCTGTTTATCGCATCTGTAAATAAGCGGGGGCGTTAACGTGGTTTCTGACTTTATTCTAAAACGATGGAAGGAGCATCAGGTCATACCTAAAATACTCGCTGCAATTCGTTGTCTTGGGATCTTGATAGGCGCCATCTTTGAGCGTTTTGCAGTCGATGTAACTCACTATTGTGGGATTCACTGCGTCGCAAGGAATGGAATCCAGGATTTCCTTCGGCACGCTGCTTCGTGATAGCGAAGTGATCAAATCCACCACCTATTGGAAAAACGAGATAAAATCCATGATTCCATCGGACAACTTGATTTATACTGTCAAGAATCGTTCGAGAACAAAATATCATGTGCACGCATTCCGCTTGAAAATACAATATTTGCTAGATCCGTTTGTATTTCCATTGAAAGATATGAGATGCACATCGAATCGAATTTCATTCGGAATTGTTTTTGTTAAAATAATCAACGCGTATTTTACAAATGCTCCTATATCAGTATAACATCGTGACTGTAACTTTAAATTTTAATGAAAATTTGTAACACGAATCTTCATTCGGAAATTTTGTATTTGTTCAAAAAAATGTATTTAAAAATAAAAATATAAGGTGAGCTTTATGGATTTAAAAAACCTTCATTATTCTTGTATAAAAATTGCACATTTATAAAGAACCAGCTGGTTTTCCCGGCTTTGCACGGGCTGTATTTATACCGATAGTGGGACGAAGCGATCGTAGGCCTACCAAAGTTTCGGCCCGAATAAAAACCAAAGACATATACGGAGCCCCGGCCGTAGCGGAAGATTTTTTTTTCTTTTCGTTTTGTACGCGTTTTGCGTCATCACACGCAAATAATAATAATAAAAAAAGAATAATCATCCGCTACGGGGCTCCGTATAATAGCCCATCTTATATTTTTCTTTTTAAATATGATTCATATACACATGTACATGTAAAATTTTTCTACAATTCTTTTTTCGCATTTTTGTTGTTGTCCAAAATGTCCTCTAGAGAAACAAAAATAAGGTTCGCTTTTATGGATAACATGAGCTTTTGTTAAAAATGCAATCGTCTATTAAATTTAATAAATTTAGGGTAAAATACAATAAGCAGCAATAAGAGCAGCGACTGTAAGATGCTTCTCAGATCGCACTTTGGCAGTTTTTTTAAAATCACGCGTGCAAAAAGAGCGCCCAAATTGGGTTGATAACGGTATATAATTTTGGAGGCATTTTTAAATTCAGTTTGTATTGATTTTCTACATGTTACTCCAGATTTTCCAACTTCCAAAGTGCAGGCTCCGAAGCTTCCGTCTGAGAAACCCTACTGCTTCTTTTTGTTACGGTAGCATTCTTTTTTATCATTTTCGTAATAATTTTGCTGACAACTCAAAAACATATTTCTCTACTTAGGATAAACTGGTTTTAGCTCGACATGTTTTTAGCTTCTAGAGTTAGGAATAATCCAGCATCGAAACGGCGATGAAGTTATAGGTTTCCACTAAAAAAAAGGCACTACGAGGAAGGGTCCATTAATCACGATGTTTAAAATTCATAATCGGATGACCGGATTTAAGCTCTTATTTCATAAATATGTATAAAAAAAAATATTTTCCGATGTCCTGTTGCACAGCCTTTTGGCAAGGAACGGATCAAGGTCATCGAAAGGGCCAAGGTTGGTCAAGATGAGTGTGCCATCTGGAATCTATAGACACGGAGGTCAAAGGCTAAGAACGCGGATTTAGTGATAAAATACATCAATTGTGACGACAACAATGGCTCATCTTCAGGTTTCCAAAGTAATTTGAAAACGTTGTGCAGGGGCAAGGATGCAAGGTTTCTAACCTTTCGTGATTTGATTCTTTCTTAAACTTTTGACTAGATTTTCGAGAGGAAAAAAATATATAAAAATAGGATGATTGTCTAAACTCGCGCCTTTCTCCGACTACTACTGCATTTAACCGAACATGGAGTTTGACCTCGCGCAGCGGGGAACGTTAATTAAATTAGCCATCTAGAGCACCCTCGTTCACGTTGAAATTACACATCCTGCAGCCGTATTATTTTGTTTTTATCCCGTTCAAAATAAAAGCCAAATTAATATGGGTCGTACGTGGCTACTTGGAAACGAGTAGGCCAATGTCACGCTCGTAGTGTCAACGAGGAAAATTTATAATCCCGAATAAAAGTCAGCCCCGTAGTCATTTTAGGCAAAAGGTTTTGACACCTCGCCGCCTCCATCGGCTACTGTACGTAACGCTACTTAAAAAGATGTATCCTCGTAAGCGTCTAATTGGCACGCTTTACGCCCATTTTAATGATGGATGCTAAGCGTTTTCCTACCATCGTAAGCTAACGACCAACTTAGCGTGACCTCGATTCGATGATTGCAACATTTTATTAAACTGTTCAAAGCGAGTGCTAAGATGCTTCGATGCCATGGCGTTGTTATTTTTTTTTCAAGAATTATTATCATTATTATTTTGGTAAACCCCAAAGATCCTGCTTTGCGTCATTTTTCAAGGTTGTTTTCACTCGGCTTTAAATTATGTCACGTATATACATATAGAGGCGAAAGTGCATCCACCATAAATTTAATTGCCATTTTTATGTAGTTTTTTTGGTTTCGACTAAAATATTGATAGGAATTGATGCCTTTGTATACATACCGAAATACATGTACATGTATCGCAAAAAGTAATGCCTTGGGAAAGGTCAAAACTCGGGCGATTGAATATGTTGAAGCGCAGCGATGCAATTAAGATGAAATACGAATACCAGAAAAATAAAGTATGGATCTCAGTGATTAATTTTTGCAAGTAGGAATATTTCACTGACATTTAATACATGCACGTAGATCACATACCGCATATTTTCGTATGAACGACCTTATACAATGAATATCAGAAGGCTTCCAAGAAATGGAAGGTTGAAGAAATGGAACGTCTTACAGTATTAATTGTACATGTGCAGTGTGCATTAAAACCAAAATCGGTGTAAATTGGGAAGAAATACATGTACTGTTTGTATGAAAACATGTGTATTTCGTAAAAGGTCCATGTGTGTGTCGGATATTGGAAAAACGGTATACACATACTGTAGCATTAAAATTTGTTTGCTATCCACGAAAGAAATGCAGTAATTCAGAAACATTTTTAAATGTATTTTGATGTTTGAAATTTAAAAAAAGAAACTGTAGTTGTTCACAAGTACTGTTTGACTTAAAAGCTTTTGTGTTATCATTTATTTTGAGAGATATTTTGGAAACCATGCTTCGCATCTAATTTGTTATACTGTGCCTTTCCAATTATCATCGAGCCAATGAACGGTTTCTTCAGACTTTAACTTTGAATTTTGTCTCGTGAATTTTAATTTTATTAACACGTTTTCTATTTTTATATACTGTAGGACATGATTTATGGATATTAAGGGTTATGCATGGCGTTTGCATTTGTTTGTTTTATACTTTAGACTCGTTATGTTTCTCAAAAATCGTTGAAATTAAAGCTCGCCGCTGTAAAACCATTATGTTATGGAAAGGTGTTTTGGGGGTATGCGAATCGGCACTCGTGCTACCAAGTTTGTTTTTTTAATAAAAAAGTTAAGAAGAAATATTCCAAGTAAAACATGTTGAACTCGGTGCTTTGTTTTGACACTCGCTATCACACACAAAAAAATAGTCTTTGAGCTAACGATGTTTTAATTGTGACTTTAGGCTTTCTCCTCACGTGCTAAGCTTGTCAGGTTGCATTTAAAAAGCCTCATTGAAGGCGCGCAACACATTCACACCAAATTAACGAGGCAGACGTGTGATTTTTGTCCGCGATAATGGCAATGGCGGTGGAATTATGTCCGCTAGACTTAAGGACGCCAGGAGTATTTACCGTTTCATACTTGCTTTCGTTGTTGTATGCCTGAATAGTTTGCGTCAGCAGAATAGCCCCTGAAATATAACGAAACAAAAAATGATTAACGCGGATTTTTAACACATGGCATAATTCCTAAATGCAAAGATTATATAGTTATGTTATGGACCTTATGCAGATTTCGTCAGCATGCATATATCACGTGACATTTCATTCATTTGGTTGGCGAAAATTACCCGGAGGCAGTACCGGAGCACGTTCTTTTAGTTGATTCGATGAAAGAGATCACGTTATGTAGCCCCATATAAATAACTGCATAAGGTCCATTTACAGATGTACACTGTATATTACATATTGCTTCCTCTTATCCTTATTTTTGACAGTGGTCTGGATGATATACAGTATGCTCTGTAGCAGTATTCATACACGTACATGTACATCACTGCAGAAATTGTGCATGGTACCATTACTCAGAAGTTCTTTATGAAAACACCTTTTATGAAGTACTATTAATTTCGGGAGTTACTTTCTAAATTGCTAGCATTGCAGGTATACAAAATTGACACGCACTCTCTGCATAGTCGTTTTCTATGGTCGTGCGTACGCTTTCTTAGCAATGTACTAGAGAGCAGTATCACAAAAGATCGTATATATGAAATTGAAAATGTTTTCGAGTTCTGCATTTCTATGGCATTCCGTTCAATCTATTGACAAATAATGAATTTGTTGAAAATGTTCGGTAAACTCCATTTACATCGGACCTACACTAAGCCTCTGGTTGCGTCTTATAGAGGTTTCTGGGTTCACGTTATCATTTAGGAATTTGAAAGCATCATTCCCGTGCACGTGGTATTTTATTCTGAATGCAATATATGACGCAAACAAAATACATGTATGTTGGCGTTTTATTTGCTCGGGGCTTATTTGATTACCTCATCGCCATGCAGGGGTTTCCCAAGAAATTGCTACATTGATTGGTCTGATCATTTTATTGGCCGATGTTCACTGTTGTGTTTTGCATCACGCTCGTAGTTCATACATTGCACTGGCAAGCTAAATATTTACTATAATCGTGTTATCTTTCCATCCCTACAACGCCAACACCGCAGCGAGCAATCCTTTGCGAAATTAAAAGTCACGGAATACGTGATATGACGCTTGGCTAAAAAAAAAAAAACGTCAAGATTATACGCAACATAAATTCTTGCTAAAAAAAACTAAATACGGGAAATGACGGCCTCAAATAAAATTAGTAATACGTGAAATTCCAGTTTCAATAAATTAATGCGGTAGACTACTGTATACTAGTAAATTCATCGAATTTTCTAGGCGATTTATTTTGAAAATTATCTGATACTGTATATACTGTACATGTAGTACAGTATTCAGTATTGCGGGTTCCATTTCCATTAAAATTTATGTAAACACATGTACTACAGTACTCTGAAAAATAGTTTAATAAACAATTTTAGATCGAAATATACATGTATACAACGATGGTTAAATTGGTTTAAAAATGTCATATATTATTTGGTTAAACGTTTACATGATACACGTTTGCATTGTGCCAATTACCATTAAATATCTACTGTAGAGTATTTCATCAATACGGTTCTGTATCGTGTAGGACAAAAGATACTTTACCGCAATATTATTTTATTGTCGCATTGAAATTTCATTAATTATTTTTAACACAATTACAGTATGGAAAATAAAATCAAAAAACGTTACATGTTAATCAAAATCACGTCATTAAAACACGACATTACACGACTGTTACAGTAACGTACATTTTTAGAAATGAAATTTGAGCTACTGTATTACTGATTTAATTTCCGTAATTTTTGATAACTCATTGAATACGTTCAAAATAATACAGGAATAAAAAAGGAATTAAAATTATTTACAATAAGGAATATTAAATATGCTGAATATTAATTTGAATATACTAGTAAATATTAATTCATTTTTATATTACTATTTGTATAATGTTTATATGTTATTAATATACTGAAAATGCATAGCGTACTGTATATATTCAACATACAGTATACAGTATGTTCAAAAAATCAGAGGAATTAAAAAAAAGAGTTACAGTAGTTGTAGTGGTAGCGTTTTTGTTTTGCATGATGATAGTAATTACATGGAATTCTTTTTATACTGTTTGTTTTTATAACCTTTTAAATGTATGGCATTTGTGTGCTTATTTTTATTAATTGTTCACGTAATTGCATTTTAAAACTTTTTTTTCGAAACTAATTTCACATTGCAATTTAATAAGTCGACAGGAAAAAAATTTCAGTTTTGGAAATAAACTGATAGGGTTTATGTTTAAAAAGTTCATATTTCTTTGAAAATAATGCAAAATATTTCTGAAATAACCAGTTTCGTTTCGTAACCGCCTATTTTTTCGTTATACAGTTTGCGTTATAATATGCGATAACTCGGATTCCATTGGCAAGACCGAGTCTATCGGCGCTCAACAATGCATGCCTTTTACACATTACGTCCTATTCAAGGTTTCTCCCTAGTACTGTTGATGAACCCGGATATGCGCGTCTTTATGCTGGAAAATAAATGCCGATAGATAAAAAAAAGTTAAGACTCGTCTGCACGGCACGCAAACGTCAAGCTCGAAAGTTTTAAAACCTTAGAGGCGATATATAGTGTAGATTGATTGAGATTCCGAAAGGCCTATGTCCGCTCAATACATTCGGTCGGCCATGCTTGAGTTGATCTTGAAAGGAGGCATTCACCCCTCGAATACAACGTCGAAGTCCCAGCATCGCTTATATCAGGCGAAGTGGAAAGGATTGAAAAGATAAATTTTCTACGTAGATATATTCGAACAGGTTCTAAAGACTGCACTTCTGATCCACACGCATAAATTTCAATCAATTTGCATCCATTTCGAGATGCGCCTATATATTTTGCTTTTCGTATAAAAATGATACGGAGCGACTGAAGTATAATATGGAGGAAAATTCGAGTCGAGTTGGAAAAAACATCCCTTCTATTTATGCCTGCAAAAGCTAGGAAAAATTGTCAGGGAACGTATATTGCAGCCTGCATGTCCATATAAAAAGAAAATTCCTATAGCTCGATTTGTATTAGTTTATATTTGCGCTTTATGGAAAAGCTTTGCCAATAAAAATGCAAATTGAATATTGAATTTCCATAGGAATTGTACTATATCATCCGGGGTGAGACTCGGAAATTGCGAAAAATTATGACCCATAATGCGGGAAAATAACGATATTCTCGAAAGTGAATCTATGAGCACGATTCAACTATGATTTCGGAGCAGGATGAAATAAAAATAGGGCTTATACATTCATTTTTGTGAATTCCTGAACAAACAGAGAAAGAAATCCAGATATACATGTATTTACGATATAAAGATGTATATTCAAATGTGACGAAGCACACGTAAATATTTCCATCGAAGCACATACTGTACGTTATTATTAAATTGAAAATCATTTCATTCAAGCTGTCTGTATTTGACACGTGTGCAGTTTTAAATTACTTTCATATACCGGTAATTGCAAGAAAACGTGCTGTGAATTATGACATTGGGAAAAAAGTGTTTGCGTATATAATTTCCGAACAATATTGCAGTACTTTTCGTTGCTGATTCTTTTATGTGTACTTACAATGCCGCAATGAAGCACTGTTATATGCAGTATCTGTATACGTGCACATGGTATGAATTAGGAAATGTCAAATACACGGCGGTGATAAGACATTCCTGCATTACCTACTAGTATAGCTACTTCCTGCTACAGTAGCTTATTTAGTCGAAGATATACAGTATACGGTATAATATTGTAATTTCCCATTTTGTTTCGCAGCTGCGTATATACCTCAATTATCTCGATTGTCATGCCTAATGTATGAAACGAATGCGCAATGACTAGGCAAATTAATGAAGGAAATATCAATTAAAATATATTAGTAAAGTTATGGACTCTTTTACGAGCTGATTAAAGTATTACGAGAAGAGTTGCATTATGCCCCCATGAACTGTATAATCTGCAATGAAGTCTTCTCAACAGCGAGTTTAGCGTTAAAAATACGAGCCGGTAAAAAAATTAATGAATGATGGTTGAAACGATCATTACTGACTTTGCAAGGGCTGCACTTTATAGCGCGTACACGAGATCCTACTGTATATAACTCATCAACTATCAACATGGACCGCGTGTCCTTGTTTTCGTCTCGGAAGTCGGACAAATGCATTTTTAAAACGTATAATATTGCACCATGACAAAATCCTCAATTTAATTGGCGCCACTGTCACGATAACACGAGCGTATAGTGGCAATAAATTTTTTTTGAATCGGCTTTAATAGCTCTTTGTGCATAAGGCCTAGATAACAGTACACAGAAGTACACGTACAGCTATGTCAGCAATTACTTTAAAACAATCACGCGCTCATAAATGTAATCTCGATATCACTCGATAAACCAGAAAAAAAAGTCATGCTTAAGTTTTGTCTATACGCTGATTTAGAAATGGTTAGATCCGTCTTTTGTTGTAAAACTAGAGAAACGAAATATTATACGAATTTTACTGCAAGCCCATTATCGATTGATGAAATATACATGTATCGTATTTCGATTTAGGCCACAGCAGTATTATACACATATATACTTCGTTGAATCTCAGGACACGTTCCTTGAAAAATAGCCGATTGAATCCTCTTATGCCATTTTTTAAGAATGTTATATACTTGACATCAATCGTTTACTGTAGTATTCGGCCTTCACTTCCAAATGTAACATCGAACAGGCCTGAGTCGAATGCATTATATACTTCTACTTCTACTGCATATCTGTTTTATTCTGCCATTTACATGTATGTCAGATACATATTATAATTGACTATTAAATCCAAATACATGTATATGTCCGTTCCCATTGAACCCAAAATCGGTCACCTTTATTTTTTATATCTATAATATACTATTGGATATATTTGTCAAATGCAGTTGGTTATGTACAGTATTATTTGTCTTGGCAGTGCTAACGACAGATTTTCGTTATAAAAACGGAATGCGCTTTATTTTAAAGATAAAAATTACTAAAACTACTGTATTATTAATCGCTGCTGAAATAGACCGGCTGGTATCTTTTTTATACATTTTATAGAAACTCATCAGTCAGATGTTATTGACTAAACACAACTTCTTTCTGGAGAATTTGTTTCAATCTACATGTAGCTGGATTTGTTACTGCATTTACCATATACAAGTCCGGAACTAACCCCCTAATCTCTTGGCTATTACGACTAACCTGTAAGGGCTGCGTCGATAAAAAAAGATGATTTTAACAGTGAGCAGGGGCCTTTGAATCCATGGCAATCTCCGGCAAAATAAAGAATGATCAAGATTTAAATTGCTAACCAACATCTACAGTGTATTTCCAGTTCACGGAGTAATACGGAAATTCCTTTCATTTTGCGCCAGCGCGCGTTTAAGGAAACGTGCGGTATTTTCTTTTTAAAGTATATAGGATTTTTTTCGATGTGCGTCTTTTATAAACTTAAAGATGGTTGCACTGAGTTTAATGTTTACTAGGAGTGGAAAGTACAAAAATCAGTTCTGAAGTTGGTCTTTTACCATTGGAGATTATATTTTTCTCAACGAAAACGCTGTTGAGAAGACATTTTATTTGCAGATTATGCGAGAGCCGTTCAATATCCTGTATATAAAAGTAACAAGACCTCTCACGTGTGTAATTTTCCTTATGACATTCAACTTTCCTGCCTAATCCAAGCATGTAGACACCTACATGTACTTCCTCGCTTGAACACTAGATCGCCTCTCAGGACAGTCAACTGACCCCACCATCAGGCGAAAGTGACTGACTAGCAGAAATATGGTCAAATAATCAAATAATGATTTGCGAAGTGTGATCAAATTTCTTCGACTGAAAGGCACATCACTGGCTGAAATTCATCGCCAAATGGTTGAAGTGTATGGTGCCAATGCCACTGTCACAAAAACAGGTCTGGAATTGGTGCACTGTCTATGAAAATGGGAGGACAGGCGTTCGGGATGAGGATGATTGGACCGACCAAGCAAATCCGGCATTCGAGCAATTGACACGGATTTTTATCCGCTGGTTTGGTTGCATCGGTGCACTGGCTGGACAAATGTTTGGGAAACTGTGTGGATTATGTGAAAAAATAGTGTGTCTCATTACCATACTATATTCGTATGGATTTGTTGAATTAACAGAGAAGTGAGAGGTCGCATATATTGAACGGCCCTCGTACAATAAGGCGAGACTTTTAGCCCGTGATTTAAATTGGGGATTAAAACGACCATTAATCGTAGAATAGTTCACTGAGCATTTCACGAATCATCTTTCTTTAAATGGTAATTAAATTACACGTATCATGTAAAGTAACCGATTTTCCCCATTAAAGCCCTTAATAGCCAGTTCAACTGAATAAAACAAGATAAATGCCAAATTTTATGGCCAACTTTCGAAAATGTAAATCGACTCTTATCATCTGTAGTCGCTTAATGAACCTTGTTCAAACTTGTGACATTCATAGAACTGCACTAATTCTATAGATGTGGCAATTAGTATTTAGAACGGATGGTACTTTTTTGTTTTATATCTTTCGTAATTGAATTTTGGGTAGAATGGCAACGTGCTAAAAGCGGGCTACAAATAAACTGAGCAGCTATAAAAATACGTTATTACTTATACTAAACAAACCCACGAACATCATCATTCTTTCACTGGCAATATCTTAAGTGATATTCATCGTTATTGGTTTATTTAATCATAAACCAAAATGAGTACGTAGGCACTACTGATGTATATAGACTTTTAAATTTTAAGAAAGGATGCAAACAAATGTGCACCCCAATTTCGGGAAATTTGCTCTCAAAATTCTCCCATCGGGGGAAATCGGCTGGTAAAGCGCTTCTGAGTACTGGTATACATTGAAGAAGGGTAAAGTAAGGCATGCTTACCTGTCAGTAGAATTACTGCAGCTACGGAGGTCATCCTGCCACGCGTGAAGGGCAATGTAGTGGGAATTCCTAAAAGCATCGGATGCCAGGAGAACTGTCAAAAGTGTTACGAGCATGAAAACAACAGCAGTTAAGCGGGTGGCCGATGAATTCGCTTGCCTCCTTTTCTTTTTTTATTTCCAAGGAAAAACAATTTCCGATCGAAAGTTGTTTTTTTGTGGAAAAAACGTGTAGGATGTCAGGCTGGCAGCGCGATGCGCTCACCGAACAAGATTGGAGTGAATCTGGCGCTGGTTTGGCAGCAGTGCCTTCGAGTCGAGTTCATAAAGTTGATGGTGAAGTCACGTGTGAGTTGCGATGGAAAGCAACGCGTTTCGTTCATTGAATGCGTGGCCCTCTGGAGATGAAAGCGTCTCTTCAACGCTTCGCCATCGAATGAGGATGAGGCGCTGCTGTACAATGCGGAGATGAACAACGGAATCCCCCTTTTGGCGCGGCGTTATTGGGTGCTGGCTTGCCAGGATTCACTCACGTGAAAATCTCGCTGTGTACCTATTGGAAAAGAGCCTCCAGGGGTGCATCGCTAGAACGTCATCCGTCTAACTCTTACCTCCACTGGGCAATCTTCTGGAAAAACTCGCACCGTGTCCATCGTGGTCCTCTCTTCGTGCTAGTTGTGTAACGGAAAAAAATGATACCGAGCATGCGACTTGCGTAACGAGCGTAAAGTTTTAGGGGAAAAGAACAATGCGGAGCTATTGCTGAAGCAGGCTCTGCGATGATAAGTGCCATTGTTCGGTGCTAATAGGTCAGCAATGAACAGGCACACGTAGAAATAAAGCGTTCTACAAGTTTCCAAGAAAATTGTGGAAAAATGATATGTTTAAGGCGATGAAAAATGAAAATTTCATCATCTGACAGAAAGATATTGGGATTCTGTAACAGTGATCATGATTTTAATAATTTAAAACATATACGCAGATGTTGTGTCGATGAATTCATTTAACAAATTAATTAACTATAGAGTTATTGAATTTTTATTTCTAGACAGATAAAATATCTGAACTGTCAAAGTTGAGGTATTTCCAATGTTTTGTAATGCATGGTCACCTTAAACAAGTAACATTCAATATGGATTATTATTTTCCACTATGTGTAGATATAAAAAAGTGAACATTGAAATTCAATCTATTTCATTGTTTTCCGAAACTGGAAACTCACAATTCAGAACGCCGGTTAAAGGTGCGAGCACAAAGAATGCTTACTTTCGACGTGCTTCTTTCGTGCTTGTTTTCAGCTTCTTGTCTCCTGCTTTGGGGCGCACAATGAACGCTTATATCAGCATGATGGTCAGCGTGCTTGGTGGCACCACTGCATGCGATGTGCTAGTTGAAACATTCCGCGTAAAACCTAGCTTGCACATGCGCATTAGCATCTCATGATGAGCGCAGGACACGTTTTTACGGTACATAGGCGGCATACAGTACAATCGCGTACATGTGTATGTGCATGGCTTCACTTTCGACCAGTAGTGATCTATGTGCCCCTCGATCTGTACGTGTCTTGAAAATCTGCTTTCGGATTTCCAAAAAGCTTTCAAGAATGTTATAAACATTCTTGAAAGCTTATAAGCGCTTCTTGTAAGCTCAGTCTGGCTCGGCTAAGCTTTCTTTGTGTGCGCCCTCATTTAAAAAGCATGCCGCATTCTTATCC
>JAQGAO010001327.1:0-25141 GCA_034697705.1 Ommatoiulus sabulosus
TTTTGGAATGGCCCGCTGACTCCTATAGCCAGTCGTAAACACCAAGATGGAGGCGTTTTGCCTTTTATAGATACAGAGAAGATGATAGCTTTGCCACAATCGCCACTGGTTATAGGTGGCCCTGCTAGATATTCAAATAGAAATCAGTAATTCGGGGATTTTAGTTTTAAAATTGACAATCGAAGCACAGTTGTATACCCTTGAGGATTGTCGTAATTGAAGCCAGGTTTGAAAATAAAATTCATAAAATGTATTTGTTAATTAATTACTAATAAACTTTTATTTGTAATTTATTTGACCCTGCAGGTTTTCGAGCGCTTTTGTATATTACTGCAGTATTTGCGGTCATTAAATAATTTGACCTCTACGTCCGATTATGAAGTTGAATATCCAGTTTCATTTGTGATTGCATTCTAACTATGTTGTCGATGTCATTTGCACAGCATTTTATAATCCTTAATTGGTAATTCATTGGAATCAGCGTGGTTTGTGTTTATGGCTTATGCATTTTTAAACCGTGCACCAAAGACTTTGTTTAGCACCCCATTCTGATTTTTAATGAATGTACTCAAATGCCGCTGCTAGTTCATGCCCAATACAAGAATAATGCCCGTGAATGTGTTGGAAGCTGGTGGACATTTTGGAAATCTGTTGGGGAAATAAATTTGAAACACAACAATAAAATCAACATAAACGATACATTTCAACATTATTTCGTTCAAAATGGTGATGATTACAGGGATTTTTTCACGTATTTCCAGTTTTCTACTCATCATCATTAGTCAAGGGTTCAATGGCCGTTGGTGCGGTTGTTGGTTCTATACTTACCAAAAATCATTTAGTCAAAAAATGCAAAAATTAATTTTTATTAAGTCTATTTTAAGCTGCATGTTTTTCTAAAGTGGAATGTATTAATGGTGAATTTAGATTATCAACTATAAATGAGGACATCTACCCTCAGTAGTATATTCTAAGACATTTCATGTTTATGAAAGTGTTCGTATATAAAAACAAATTTAAACATGCTTTAATAAAATTTCGGCCTAACGACGGATTACACCTGTTAATATAACTAACATAATATGCTCGCATTTGTATGTAATATCATGGCATATTAAGCAATAGAAAATGAGAATATTTCCGCCATTCCTTTGATCTAGCCATTTTAATAAATAGCTGAGTTAAATATTTTTACTTATGAAGCGATTTGCATTTGGGAAGTACATTACGATTCTAGCTATACTATCTCTGTGAATAGCTAAATTAGGTCGAGCATCGGGAAATAAAAGTTAACCTATGATATTTCTTTTTCTTTTTACCTACTCGAAGGAAATGGAAAATTGATAATTCCGAACAGGCATATTGTAAGGACTAATCAATGCTGTTTGATGTATATGTATGCGCTTATAAATGCTTATGCGAGCGTATGTAAGCTTTCTCATATATTTAATAATTCTATTTACAACAGTTGAATATAAATTGCAGAAACTATGGCAACCGTGCATTATGAGCGGTAGTAATGGTAGAAACTTGAATTCGATACATACCCTCTTATAAAAGCGTATATTGTACATGGAGATATTCGAATTTTTTTCAATGCTTCCATTCATTTCGCATCTAGTGTGTTTATGTAGATAATAAAACTGCTTTACAATATTATTGAAAAGTACCTACTTCAAATACTGAATACAGTTTCATGTTTTACGCTATAAAATAGTCAAGGGATAAGCATATAACACAAAATATTTTTGAAATCAAGAAATTACTTATAGTTACTAGCTGGACTGATGTTTTTAAGACCCCCATACACGAGCGGTCCATTTAGCCTAATGGCCGCACGCTGGTCCACAATTCCCCGGGTATGGGGAAACTTGGATCAGTTGGATGGATTGGGGTGGCTCAGCTGGCCGAAATAGATTTTCGACTGGTCCAAAATCCACGGAGCCAATCCACAGAGCCATGATTTGACCTTCCCGTGTGTGGGCGATCCCAACTCCAAAAACGTTTCATTACTGAATGAGACGTCGAAGGGTCAACATGTACCCTTTATAATGGCTGTGTCCTTTCATCGTACGGCTTGTGGTACCCTTGAATAACACATTCACAATACTTGCTAAGCATTTTATAACCTACAATTTATTGTGCGACCAACTTGTCATAATTAAAAAAATAAACTTTTCTTAAAAATATTCAAAATTAACGTGAAAACTAATGCTAGCACACTTGTAAAACAATTGTTGCATAATTATATTCACTTCATTATATCGGTTCTATAGTAACATATGCTTTTAGCATTATATTGTAAAAGTTCTTCAAAAGTCATTGAGTAAGTATTTTCAAGTAAGTTAATGTAGGCACACATCCTGGTTCGCTTTTATTTCAGTCCTATTTCATAATGTATAAACTGAAATGAATCTCAAACGCAGAAAAGAACATAAAACACCTGAAGTGTTCCAATCACTCCAAGTCTTGTACAAAAACATATTCGAATTCGAGCTGGTGCACCATTTCAATTATGAAATATTGAATTAAACGCTATAATGGACTCGAGCTAAGCGGTCTCATGCCAGATAGATTGCTCGGGTATGGGGGCCTTTAAACCGTTTTGTTTTTGGCCCATGAAAATGGAATGTCAAATAATGCTATAATAATGGTTAACTCGAAATTCCATTCATCATTTTGTGATCCATGGACTGTTCAACATTAAAAACTAACACGCATTCTGAAACATCCTGTACTTTTTATTAATATTGTTATAAATTTAAACAAATTGAGTGTTACTGTATGGGCGTGATTGCAATTGATTATTCCAAATGTTTACCAAGAAACTAATTTTTTAATTGCCTGAATGAATATTTTGTGGATGCTTTATATCTTTTAAACGGGTGAATGACTAGTGGATTTTGCATAATTAGCTTTTATCTGAAAATGTTTGCGATAATTTGTTTTTATGCCCACCACCTGGTTTTCGTGCGTTTAATACCATCATTTATCTTATAAAATGGAGTTTTTATTTTGGTTGTATACAAGTACTGTACATGTACATGCATCAGCTTTTCATTTAATTTTAATAAATGAACGGTTCAATTAACTGAAGGGAATATCGAAGCATTTGGATAAACAGACAAAACATATTTGTTTCTTAACTCAACCATGCACGTGAAAAACTAATTGCACTATTTTTCCCTAAATTGACAAATTGTAGCGTTAAAGCTAAAGTTCACACTGATAAAACATAAAGGAACTTTTTATTGCTAATTGTTGCCATTTGATTCTAGAATCATAAACTTACGTAAAACGATTTATGTTAACAATTAACCGGAAAGAATTGGCAACGTATGAGCACTACTTTCATTTTTTTGTTTCCATTTTGAATTAATGGCATAAATACGGTATTTGGCATTTTAGAGCAATTTAACTTAAATGCGTTGCAAAGGATCTTTCTGTTGAGTCTTCGCAGCTTTGTGTTGGAGAAACATTGGGTTCTTAAGTATTGACTATCTAACGAACAAGTTCAAGCAGTGCTGCCATTCGTCACATTTTCTAAAGTATTCATTGTTAGCCGCATTCTTAACAAGCAGATGTCAGTTCTTTGCCCCAATTTGAAATGCAAAATCCAACACCAGCAACCAACGACATTTGGTAAAAAAAAGTATTTTCTCACCGCATATGCTCTTTTAATGTGGCCACTGGTTTAATTTTCCATTTCTTCCGAGTCCTTGGCAAATAATGATGTGTGGGAAATCCATCCTTCCCAAATTTGTTTTATTCCGAGCGATTTGGCAGCCTGTTCATTTTCTGCTAGACGATCATTTACGACTCGGCATATATCGAGAGCGTTATTGCTGCTCATTTAATAATTAAATTATACCAAATGCTCGACTGTATGCAGACCTCGTAATGACGCAATTACTTCTATAAAGAACTTAATTAAGAATTGCTCGTTCGCTACAAGGAAGCAGGCGGATTTTCAAATTATAATCTCGCTTTTATACACAAACCAGTCTTTTAATAATTGCCTTGGAAAATGCTTTCTCCAGATGAATTTTGGCTTTTCCTGCCAGACTTAATTAACTTTATAAGCGAGTACCTTAAGTAAATATGGATGGATCATTTTTTTTTCATCGCGTTGCTGCCTTCCTTGAGCAAATCTCATCGGATCACACTGCCTGGATTCCCTTATAGTCCTTTGCTGATTAGTCCCCATCTTGAAAAAGGATTCATCAACTAAATTATGCATCTAGTAGTGCAGTAGCTAAATTATTTATTAAAATTGTACGACTAAACGTTATATTCGGCTTAGCATTCAGTATTTAGGCAAATTTGAAATTTATTTTACATTTTGCGCGTTTAACTCCAACGCGGCGTCCTAAGTAACATGCATAAATCAATGAGCTACCCCATGGTGCTTTGTCAT
Organism: Ommatoiulus sabulosus; assembly: GCA_034697705.1. Classification (NCBI taxonomy): domain Eukaryota; kingdom Metazoa; phylum Arthropoda; class Diplopoda; order Julida; family Julidae; genus Ommatoiulus; species Ommatoiulus sabulosus. The sequence continues at coordinate 4,418 of JAQGAO010001327.1, forward strand.
GTATATTTTTAATATCATTTGATCAATATGCGTAATTACTTATTAATTAAATTTCAAATAAACTTACTGCTTATCAAAATAACCGCTGTGACCTAAGCATGCATGCTCCAGTTGCCATATATGACATTGCAATTATTTGGTACAGCTCGTACATGTACGTATTTTGCTTTATGTATATGCATAGTTTCAATCTTAAAACTCTCAGATGCAAACTCAATTTGCATTAATTACACGTAGTTTGCAAGAAAAACATTTTTTTTTAAATGGCCAACATTTGCATCTTTCTGGAATACGGCGTTTCTTCGCCCGAGTCCTCCAGTACGAGAAAGTTAAAAGACAAAATTTTCAACATTTGAGAATGCGAATGCACATTTTCATAAATTCGTTATGCTGCCCTATACCTTTCAGAAATTTCCAACTGCTAGTCCTGGAAATCTCATAAAAAGCCCTAAATGCCGCATTAAAGTCCGAGCAATGCCTGCTTCGGGTGTGCGTAATATTCACGCATGGTTTGAGTTTCCAACGAGAAGCTACTATTTCATTTGGAAAATCTTAAATAATGGCGGTCTCGTTTAAGTTTTCCCCCTGAAAAAGCGTCTCGAGTTTTTTTTGGGGCATAAAATAAATACGATGTCATGAAATGTGCCTCGGTTGCCATAACGAATAATTGCCCCAGCGCTCTGGTCGTTTGTTCCAGTAGGCCCATTCACTTAGTTCACTTTTTCCATGATTGCTTTACATATAGGCCTACGCAATTATTCTTGGTCCATGAAGACATCTTGGAGTATTTCCAATAAAAACTAGAAACTGCCAAAGGAAAACTACGGCGGCCAGGGCTGAAGTTTCCTACTATATTTGCACTAGACGAGTTCTTCAACCGTTTCACTTTTATTTCTTGTCGTGATGCACTCGGGCTTTCGCTGCCAAGTATCGATCAGTTTTGAGCCTTTTCTGACCATCTTTGACAGGAAACAAGGCCAATTCTGGTGTACATTACTGTTATCAAAAGCGCTATACACTCGAGCCGCCGTATACTTGCATCTAAATCAATCAGCCGAAGACACTAAAACCCACTGCCCATGGTACGATAATGTGTTCGGTACTCGATGGACCAGTGAGGTTTACACGGTGTTTGCATTTTTCTCCATCTTGCATCTTAGATACCAAAATCTAACTTTTACAGAAGTTTGTGAGTGTCGTTTGTGAGTGTCGTTCTTCCTGTTGTTGCAATTCAGTGTCTTTTGGTCTGTTGCGAAAAACAAGGGGTCAATTTCTTCCTAATATTGATAGGGAAAGTTTCAACTTGATCCCAGAAACCGAGGCGAAATGTGCAATATCAAAATGTGAATTTTGATAAAGTGTTTTACGGAATTAAGGTTCCAATAATTCGTTAGTATTGGTTTCAATTCAATTCAACTCAGTACCCTACTATCAGTAAAGGAATACCATGGCATGTGGTAGGGGGTGTAATCAAGTTAAATTATTTTAAATTCACCGACAGTTTACAAAGTGTAATATTAAAACGACGCCCTTCTTCATTTCAAAACTTTGATATTTCACATTTACACTTTTAATGGAAGTACATGATTAGCAATACTTTTTTTGCACTTACATGTATTGGCATTTTCCATGCATTGCAATTGCGAGGTTCGAATTTCACTCGTGGATATAATTATGCTTTTGCATACATCATTGTATAACATTTAATTCAAGTTCAAATTCATTGTCGGATTGATTGAGTCATTAACTCGGCTCTTGACATTTATACATGTATACGACATCTACAGTATATACGAGTGTATAGACCAATTATAATGAATCCGCTTAACATTTCAGAGAACAAACTACATGTATATATGCTGCTCTTCACGGATCAATGGAATTTCGGTCACGCAATTAATTCTTTGGAATTCACTAGCTATTCCGCGCGTATATTGTTGTAATAAAATACAGGATGAGTTTCTTCGATACGATATTATAGAACATGATATTGAAAACGATCCAACTTTGAAATTTAATTATACTTGAATGTATTGTAAAGAGCTTGTAGAAAAAGTTGTCTGGACGGTCCTTCGTTTTATATCATTTAATGCAAACTTCCACAAGTGCGCAAAGTGATATTTTGACAGTGATGTGTGTGCTTCCATATTGTTAAATAAAATGAACTTATACTCATAAAAAAGCGGTTTTATTTTTCATTTTCTAGGGGCTGATTAATTGGTTTTATTATTTTGTCATTGGGGACCGAGATGTAATTCTGGTTCACCCTGTACAAATGGCAGCACATACATACAGTGCAACAATTTCTTGTGTGGCCGAAATGATGCTAGAAACGTTCATTGAATCCTGGATCCATATACCTTTTATTTTTACCTAATAGTTTTTGTTATTGAAAAATGATGAACTCGATCGTTCTTATTACACTTTTATTGTCGAAATGGCCAAAAAATATGGTTTGCAATCGCTCGTAAAAAGGAACATTTATGAGCTTTCATGTTATCGTTTGGCGCTGTTACAGAGATATACACGCCCGACTATAGCCCGTAACAGGAATGAAACATCTGATTTTTGCTAGGATAAATACCGTGCCTTTAAATTTTCAATCGTGTCTCTTAGATATGGTATAAAACCTCGGTGGATTCGAAATATTGCCTAGATCTTATCAGTTGACACAAAATGTTTTCCATAAATAACGGTGAGCCTTTGTCTATATCTTGGCATAATATTGACCAACGGAAGACTGGTTTGACTGCCAGGGCGAAAACGAATATTCTGTGCAAGGTTCAGAACGAGAGCTCAAAACTTGAATTGATAAAAACATACGAAATACCATGTTAGATAATTATTATTTGCGTTTGAATAACTTTTTTACACACTAGAGATGTGTGTGTCGATATTCATCCTAGTCAGAAATCTTCCACATTTTTTTTAGTTTATTAAAACTAGATATAATATATGTATATGATAAAATATATATATATGTATTTTTAAGAAATAATTTTGAAAGAAATCCAAAAATTCACGTTAAATAGCACGTGCATTAATTTCACATGTTAGTTTAATTTTCATTTTGTATTGCAACTACATTTATTCTACAAAGTTATTTAAATCTATTGACGGTAGAATTTCTAAAAGAAATACTCAAAGAGGAAAAGTGCATTAAAGTTATGTTAAGGTGACATTTATTCACAATAATTATTTTAGTTTGCATCCTTACAGTACCAGTGTAGATATAGGAATCAAAATTTAAGAAAAACCAACAAATGTTTTTTTTTTCATTATTTTTGAATGTTCACATCTTGCTTTAAAGGAGAATTGAGCACCCGGTTTTCTCAAATTAATAACATTTGAATATTTAAATGAGACATATATTATGAATAATTGGGTATTAATAGAAGAGTCATAATGCTATTTGTGCATGAAACAAACTTCTATTATGACTATCTCCATCTTACATGCTGATTGGTTTAAAAAGATAAATATGCCACCCAAGGGCTACATTTTTTCATAACTGCTTTACATTATAACCATTTCACCCATGCTATGCTCGTATAGTTTGTAAGTTTTCAAAAATCGAGAAATCGAAGAATGTAATAAATATTATTAACGCAGCATTTTGAAAGACATGATTAATAAAAAAAGCTGAATAAAAGCCTTGAGCTTGTAATACAAGAAGCAATTATTTGGATAAAAAAATATTTTTCGCTGCTGTTCGCAACGCTATGCTAATAAAGCACTATCATTTCATAATTCTATTAAGGGAAAGTTATTTATAAAAGAAATGATACGAGTATAATATTTGAAAAGATACCACTTATTAATTTAATCAATAAATATTACTTACGATGATGTTACACAAGGTTGGTAGAATAAACATTTTAGTTGCCTGTTCTATACTGGATGTTCACCATTTTAAACGTGCGTTATTATTTTATCAAACGCGGAACTGTGATTTGCTTCTAATTTATTTTCGTATCAGGAGAATTGCTAAGGATTCATCAACTGTGAATAGCTCATCAGCCTGCAGTTTTCCAATACGTTATATCCAGAGCATTTAGAATATGCTTTTGGTACGCTGCAGCCTTTTATGCTTTCATTCTCCGGCTCGCATTCGTTCACATATATGGACACAGCCAGTTTTAATTGATTATAATTAAGGTCTATAATAACGGGGACGATCGCTGCGTGCGACTGTTTCGAAAAACCACAACTGAGTTATAAGAGCAACTCATTGTTCGATGTAATCAATTTGATGCTTTCGAGCAGAATGGCGTCATAGTTTCTAATGTAGCGTAGAAGGGCTGGCTTAGCAAAGATGCGCTTCAATAGGGAGTTTTGTTATTTAAGATGCATGCGAGGGAACGTTAATTTGCAAGTTTCGATCGTTGCGTTGCTTTGTTGTGATAAGGAGTTTTCTACGAGTTGATAAAAATTGCGATCCCGACTGAATTACGTTATCAACCTGAATCCACCGACCGTTCAATGGTGCCTTTCTTCTTGGATCGAAATTCAGCTTTCACCGCTTCTTGTTGCATTGCGACGAAGAATATAGCAAAACGAAACTTGTGGAACTCTGCATGATCCATTCGAAATTCCCCTTTAGTTTCAGTTTGCCCTGGTAAAATCTATAACATTTTTCTGGGTAACGCATTGGAATTGAATAGATAGACATATGCAAATATTCTTTACATAGAATTAAAAGCATGGTTTTACAGTGTACAATGTATTCGGACCAATATATATGTATAATGTAGATGGCGATAAGGGTAAAATCAAACTGTTACTTGTTTCTAGAAAAAACTTATGTACATTGTGTGAGAACATGCTGCATGTTTATTTTCTAAAATTCCGTTACACACGATGGAAGTTATATCTGGAAATAAATTGCAAGAAATTGCAGGAAAGGTATTTCACCTGACGAACAGTATGCCTTTCCTGATTAGCTATCCAACTGAAAGAAACTCTTGTGCATGACTGTACAACCTATGCCATCAGTTTCATTAAAGAAATTACTTGCTCTGAATAGAATTTTCTATTCTGGAATTATATCTGAAAACATATTTGCGAAGGAAATTTTTCCAAAACAGGGGGAAATTTTAAGCAATAATATATCTAGAAAGCAGTTTCTGGATATAATTTGTCTAGTGTGTGACGGCTTTCACAAGTGGCAACAATTAACAACAAGAAATTTCTCTATGTTTCCTCCAATGTGGACGTAGTTTCGAAGATACACAGCATCGTATCCTGTTATATCATAATATCATGTTACGATATTTATTTATAAGGGAATGATAAATTAAGTCATTACTTTCTTGATCAACATTCAGAATTATTTAAATTTTAACCTGTATATTAATTTAACTTAATCATATCTTAATTGTAACAGTAGCTTATCTTATAGTATTTTCGTTTTATAAAACGATGATTTGTCTAGCAATTATAGCCAATAAAAGCTTGTTTAATGGTCAATAAAAGCAATAAAAGCTCTTTCACTTTCATAATTTTTTAAAAACACATTCGATCGAGTGATCGATTTTTGATTTAGAACTTTGTCCATTACTGGTCATCTTGGCCATTCATTTACAAAGCTGATAATCTTTTTGTCGATGTCCTTACCTTGATTATGGAAATCAGCTCAGCAAGCGTTGGTTGGAGAATTACAATAAAAGATGGAAAGGATTTAGTAAGTTCAGAGTTTATTTTAAGAGTTGATTGGTCGAAAACTAGTACAGACCCTTATTTCGTATACAGTGCAGTAATCTTTTTAAAACGGCAATTAAACCAGTAGCTGTTGTATGACTTTAAGTCAGGATTAACATATTACTTTGCGCCTACCATGCAGTTTCCGCATTCATAAGGCTAATTTGGACAGTCTTCTTGGGGAATGCGGTAGTATTCGTTTTCTTCTCCTATCAGCACTCCAATCGATTTTAATTTGGACAAAATCTGCTGTTTTCCAACGTGTTGTTGCCTAAAAAATATGGCCAGCCCTATGACGAAACCCATTTTTGAGTTATGTTCGTGAAAAGTTATTTTCGGTAATGGAACACTATAATTTAATTAGTAATTAATGTTTAGGAAGCTTTAACCGTATGCTAAATTAATAAATTAAACATTTCCTAATGAGCAAACAAGAAACATAATTAAAGTAAATATTGACTATATCATATAATCGCGTGACTTTTAACATCTTAGATATACGCCTTTAATTGCATCATTAAGCAAGTGCTTGCTTTTCTCTCACAAACATTGACATACGTTTGATAGTTTGTTGAATGTTATGCTCAACTATTTATTTTTTTCAGGGAGAAACAAGTTATTTTTTAAAGTTTTAACTTTTTTCGTATTTCTTAATTAACTTGTTTTATATACTGTATGTTTATTTTATTAATCAATCCTAGCGTACCATACTTGAGATAGATGTGCATGTATAATTCAAGATAGAGATGATACTTACTGTCAGTATACTTTGTACCGTTGATTTTTTCACATAGAGCTGTGATGAAAGATTCACCTCTGGTGAATTCCACAAAATAGTCATGAAACTGAAATTTTGCTAAATAATATGTAAAAGTATGAAAGTAAATAGATTTAAATAAGTTACACAATGTTATACTAAATTTTAAGAAGTGAGAATGATAGACGTACTATTATTCTGCACGAATTCTTGGTTTAATATCCCAGGTGTAGGCATTTGAAGTTCAGCAGTAATTATTAGAAGTTCTTTTGTGCTATTATTAAGGAAGAAAAAATAAATTAGAATATGCAGGGTTTCCACAAAGTCTCTGAACTACTTCTTGAAAACACCCTGAAAATATGGATCAAGTTTTCTCAAATCTGTATACTATTATGAAATAAGAGCTAGATTTGTATAAAATGTACATACAGTATCTGTTTATTAACTTGCACATATTCTCACAATCTAAGTAATGAACAACGCCTATGTGTCAAAACACTAAACTGATTTTTTTTTCACATTTAAATTTGTTAATTTCAACGTGACTTACCTGGTTTGGATAGCAGTGGTATATTCTGTAGCGGAGCCATTTTCGGGATGGTATTTAATTTGAAACTTGGAACACGAATGTTTTTCGGCATCATTGGCTTCATTGACATAAGATACGATGTACCAGGTACCATTCAACTATTACAAAATAAAATCAAACATATTACTGTATATGAGAAAGCCATGACTGGACACCCGAATCTTCACTTACATCTTGCAAAGTGACTGGAACATGATCCCAAAACTTGCATTGGTTTTCGTCTCCACAATTACCAGTCCAAAACTGCACAAATGTTGCTATAAGAATAAGTGACCATTTCATTTTGTTCATATTAGTGGAAATAGACGACCTTGCACAAGCGATTGTTTACCACAAACTCGAATTAGAACTCTGTGATTCCCCTCTTTATAAGTTTCATTTTTCCATGAATGTGTTAAGGTTTATTTACCAGTCATTGTTGCTGCTATGTTTTATTTATCTTCACTGGACTGTGTTTACAGTACAGTATATAACCTCCCCACATTAGTGACGTCACGCAGCTCGTGGTCGTGGCAAATGTGGCTTGGTTTACATTGTGGGCGTGTTGTGGGGTACTTTTAATTTTCACTCTAACTCGCCCATTGCTGTCGTACACCACTCTATCCTATGTGTACACTCAGATTATACCTTGTATGTTATTGGTGCTGGGTATCTAACTATTACACAATTAAATAGCGTTCTACATGGTTATAAAAACCGCGAAATTTGAGTTTTCTCCATTTCCAGTAAGATATGACGATCTAAGCTTTGATATTGACCACTGACGGCCGCTGGTCTAGAGGGTGTTGGTCGTCAACAGTCAGCATATCCAAACGGCGATTAGAATCGTGCCATATTACAATCGGAATTTGGGGAAAATTGAATTATCGAAAAGCATTTGCATTGGAAAAAAATGTGAGATAATTTGTTCAGTTTTTTATTCGATCGCCATAACAGTGAGAATCGTAGCGCTAAAGTGTATCTACTGTATATGACAGTTATCATGCTAAAAACTAAGAAAATTCCTGTCAGAATTACTATCACTTACCCGTGAATAGATTTTTTATCTAAAAGTAGATATTTTGATGCTGCTTTGTTAAAACAAATCAAACATTTAGCCCATTTTTTTCATTTATTTCTGAATAAATAGTTAAATAAAGGAATAATGCAAAACGAAATAGGGAACGGAAATATAAAGTACCCCAACATGTCTGATCTAGGAGGAGCCAGCACGCGTTGTCTGCTTGTGAAAGTTATACATTGAATGCGTACGTGAATAATTTGTACAAGGCATACCTTGCATGTAGTTCTTTTTTATTTATTGAACTGAAGATCTACAACAGACTTTTAACTACAAATAATTTTGAATTTATTACAGCTTAATGTATACAGTACATTCTAACCACTTATGCTAGAATGCGGACATTAAATTCTACTGCTAATCGAATCTTATTATTCATTCATATAACCTTGTAAACACCTGCACTAACTAAAACCTGATCATTTGCACTGGGAAGCAGAAATAACGATGTTTATTTTCAAATGACATGGCGAAAAACAATTCCATGAAATAATTATCCCAGAGATGGTGAATAATACAAATTAAAACGCCACAAGGCATACCTTGCATGTAGTTCTTTTTTAATTATTGAACTGCAGATCTACCACAGACTTTTAACTACAAATAATTTTGAATTTATTACAGCTTAATGTATACATTCTAACCACTTATGCTAGAATGCGGACATTAAATTCTACTGCTAATCGAATCTTATTATTCATTCATATAAACTTGTAAACACCTGCACTAACTAAAACCTGATAATTTGTAATGGTAAGCAGAAATAACGATGTTTATTTTCAAATGACATGGTGCCAAACAATTCCATGAAATAATTATCCCAGAGATGGTGAATAATACAAATTAAAACGCCATGTCATGACTTGCATCTAACAATAATCGTACAATAACTCGAAAAACAGTATACAATTCAAAGCCCTATAACTCCATGGGGAATTATCATAAGGAGATAAATGACCTTCCATCGTATAGAGGAAGGTGGGTCGCGTACCCCAGGTCGGTCACTAACCGATTTCCCCCTCTCCCCTTTGAACCGCGCGGGAGTGAAAATGACACATTTCGGGCATCAAAAAAAATGTCTGCTTTCGTATGCTTGGCTTAAATATGCTAGTCGATTAAACTTCAGTTCTGACGATACGACGATACGATCGTAGTCCATATTCAATTCAGTTCTTTACCCTGCAGTCAGTACATAGTACCATTTGACAGGGGGGATCATTATACAAATTAAGTCAGACTAAACAGTCTGGTCATGATGGACCCCAACATCACAATTTAGTTAATTTTCCCGTAATTACCTGGACTATAAGACAAGGATGGGATTGGAAGACGGTCATAGCCGACATTGGAATTGAAGCTGGGTCTACCAAATGCAAGACGAGGATGCTAAGTCTATCGATAGTAGAGCCAAATTATTACATGGGGGTACGATACGAGCCGATACAATATACGATCGATATATACGATATCGATAGTATGTCTAAATCACTGTCACCGTGAGGCGCTGCGAGCTCACCCATGAGCGACTCACTTACCAAGTATTTCGCACAAAAGATTTCAAGAACCAAACATTAAGGCACAGTCGGATCTTTGCCTAGCCGTTGTTTTTCTTTGTCAACTCAACTTCTGTTTATTAAATTGAAATTGTAATTCAATTGTAGTTACTTTTGAAGTCTTGTTACACTATCAATACTATAAAAAGTCAAATAAAATGTGAATATCGAGTTCTTTTGCAGTATCTGCCCTTTTTTCACAAAGAAAAAAGCTTTTTCAGCAACTTACTTTCTTGAATTCATTGAATAAATAATTTGTGAAATTGTACCAGCGGTATTTCCGTTTTATTTGGATAGCTCATTACAACTGGCGTTTCCAAAAAAAATAGAATGGGCACTTAACAGCTGCTGCAGAAATTGAGAGGTCAGTCACAGAGTTCATGAGTGTCACTGTTGAATACCAATAATGAAAATAAACCCGGACGTTTCCACGTATTCTAGTCTATTTAACCAATGAAGTTAAAATATACTTAGGAGCCATTCAAAAAGGGCGTCCTCATGTAGGGGGTTGGGGAGTTGGTTGAGTCACGGACACAATGTGGACAGGGGGAGTGAGGGGGTATGACCATCTCGGACGTTAACTCGAAATAAAATCAGTAAACAGGGTACCTCCAGTCCTGGAAAACCTGGAAAAGTCAGACAACTTAAAACCTCGATCAGGATCCATTTGCAAAAAGTTCATTTTTCTCGAGCATAAATTTTCAACCTTTTCCGAGATCAACTTTACAAATTTTTCACGTTTTCTCGAGGACAAATTTGCAACAATTTCCAAGTTTTCACGAGGACAAATTTTCAACATTTTTCACCTTTTCCCAAAGTACAAATCTTTAACTTTCGTTTCCGAGGAGAAATGTGCAAAATTTCCAGCCGATTCTGAGGACAAATTGGCAAAATTCTCAACCTTTTCAGAGTACAAAATTTGGCGTTTTGTGAGTACAGAGCTGCAAAACTTTCAAAATTTTCCGAATGCACTTTTTTAAGTTTCCGGCGTCCGAATGCAGACAGGGGGTAGGGGGAAGTCCAATTTTGGGCAAATTTCGAGGACGTACTTTTTGAATGGCTCCTTAATGATTAGCTACTTTTAAGGGCTACAAAAGCATCACCCAATTTAAAAACCATCAAGCGATTGCGTTTTGATGGCACTTTGTAAAAATCAGTTTGAATGATTGAGTTTTCATAAGAAACAAAACCATCGAATCACTTGCAAACATAAATATGTTGAAAGACCTTTACAGGTCTATTATGCTTTCCATTGAAATATTTTTATAAAAATGATTTTCAATATTATCAATCGCAGAATGCTAAATACATGTAAGTTTTCGCTAGTATTTCCTCAGGTCTAATGCGATGACTTCCCACAGGAAGAGGAGAAATTTCGGTTAAATGTGATCCAAATTTCTTGATTTGTTTGTTATATTGGTTAATAATATTGCAATCTTCAACGAAATGCAGCATCATTCAGTATCATTTGCAATTTAAATCGTTATGCTGACGCTAGGATAGTTGGAGGCTCATGAACTGTTTTTGACCTCTCACTTTCCACAAAAGCTGTTAATTAAACACCTGTTTTATTTTTTATCAATACTTCTTGAATAAGAATAATAGTAGGTTAATGAAATATTGTTTGAAATCAAATGGATTTTTTACCCGGATAGTATACATTGTAGTACGCATTATTGCTGCTATAGAAAGTTGCATTATTATTGAGAGAAATATTGTTAATAGTTTAATACCTTAATTTTTTTTAATATTGATGCAGGTCAGTGCAAGTCGTTTGAACGTAATTACATAAAAATTCTTAAATAAGCTACATGTAGATTGTGCTCAACGTTTTGTATATTGCGTCATGCGTAGTATATCAGCTTAATAAATAAAAAACTGAACAGCATACAAACCCACTTACAACTATTCAATTACCTCCTTCTCCCAATCCTTACCTACAATGCCATCTACTGGGCCTGGTTCAAACCCAACATCTTCTCAGGAGTCCAAGACCGATTTTTCCGTCAAGTTTTCGGTCTCGGCCGCACCACGCCAAACTACGTTATCGCGAACGAACTTAACCTAACGCCTACCTCTTACACCCTAATCCTACAAACCTTTATACATTGGAAACACTGTAATGCGACAAACACCTAAACCATCCAACACCTATTGTTCCTCACACACCTCTACAAACCCTTAGACAAACATAACATCTTACATCACTTTCTCAAAATAATAGTGACCACCACAGACTCCCCTACTTTACTCTCCAAATATACACCAGAACAAATCGCAAGTGTTCATCCCTAACAATTAAGAAACTCAAGAAAGACATCCAAAACAAAATATCCCACAATATCAATACGTCTACCCATCACCCACATTACAAAATAATCAATTCTAACCCATTCACCATTCAGCCATACTTCAACTACAAGATCGCGTTTTTCCTGAAAAAAATTCATATTCTAGATTCGAGCTAACCCTTTCAATATATACCTGAAAACAGGCCCCTTCAGACCAAATATTAACACCCCATGTGCCCTTTTCACAGGAAACCCTCCCACCTGGTCCCATCTACTTTTAGAATGCCCCTATCCAAACATCTAAGCCCTTAGATCAAAAAATAAACCCCCGACAACTTTCACCCATACTAACTTCATGGAATCATTCTTTCGCAACATACAGGAATCCGACATGTGGCTACTCTATAGACTAGCCACTTGCTACGGCAAGGAGATTCAATAGTTAACCTAACCATACAAACTTGTCAACATCAATAACCAACATGCCAGAAGGGGCTGAGCTCCCTTAGAGCATTATCTTATCTTCTATATTGCATGTTTTGGTATCACAATTTTTACAAAGATATGCAAGCAACACAATAACTTTATTCAAGCATAATTGTTTTATTACACATTACCAGTAGCATGATTATTCATTCTTTATAGAAATATACAATGCTTTGTTTTTTAACGATTCCCAGCGACAAGTGTAAATTAAAAGGTAATTTTACACTTTAACGCTTCAACTTTAAAAATACACCAATATTTATTTGATTAGCAATGGGCATAGTTTCTAAGACTTGTAATTTTATGTAAAAAAATGAACATTTTGGATTCAGTTGCTGCAGTTGGTTTGGCGAACGTGATAGTAAGCGTTATTGCCTCCAAGGTTGATGCCAATTTTTCTGTACTTTGCTTCGATAGTCGCTTGGTCAACGTCACGTGTTGACATGAACAGTGCTATTCCTGATAAAACAATAAATACATTTGAATTTGCATTTTATACAATGCATCTGTAAGCCCATTTTATACTAATAAAAAACTAGCCATTGCTTTAATTCATATTTGCACTTACTATCGGTGAATATAACTTGATCGTTCCTTTGGCAGGTAGTAAATATGAAGGACTCTCCAGGAGTGTGCTCCAGATAGTGATCATGGTAGTTTATTTCAACTGAGGACGAGATAATAAATTCTAATGTAATATTTCATTAGTGAAGTTACGAATCCATCGTGAGTTACTACTGTATGCTTGTCTGCAATACTTAGTTCGAGTTTAAATCTTCCTTACCACCATCCATCAGATATGTGACGTCTATTATTCCTGGTGTTATCATCCCAAAGTCGGCCGAATTTTCTACCATTTGCGTTGAGCTACAGTAAATGCAGTTAATTAATTTCAACAGTTTATGTAAAATACACGTCTTTTGATCGAAAGTGCTTTCAAAAAAGGCATATTCCAAACAATGGACCTTATGGTACCAGCGCTTACGTAACTCGGCATAAGGTACATCGTTCTTATAAACATGCTTTGCAGCTTTACGTTATGGGCAAAAGAGGTCTTTTGCGATCATATTTTAAGATAGAAAACTCCTAATTCTACGAAAAAACTTATTTCTGTGACAACAAATACTGTTCAGAACAACTTTGCCAATTTCATTTTACAAATATTAGCTAGCTAAACTAAGATATTAATTGTATCATTACTGCATCATTTTATACTCACTTATACGGAATAGATGACCTGGTAACCGAGACAACTTCCCTAGCGTAATCATACGTGTAGGTCATCTTGATGCACTCACGATGCTCGGAAAGATTGGTTTCATTAACCATGGCTACGACATACCATGGTCCCTCCAACTGCATCAATGACAAAAAAAAATCAAAAAACGCATTCATACTATTTTGAGAATTTTGTTTAATAATGCTCCCGAAAATATATTTATCGGTTCTCTAAATTGTTACCATACCTGTTGTAGAAATACACGAGCAGGTTTTCTTGGGCTGCATTGGCAAGGTTTTCTTTCAGAACAAATTGCCCCAGCCAAAATTTGAAAAACCAGAATTGCGATTCCCCAAAATGAATTCATGATCAAACGTTAGGTTTGCACGAATAATGCTTGTTGCTACGAATGCTGGTGGAGTTGTGCGGTAGTTTGAAATGGAAGGTGTTATATAGGTTTTTAGGTTATATTATTATTCAACATTGGGGATATTTATTTTCAGAATTGTTTTTAAGCAAGCGGTTTGAAATTTATCATCAACGTTTCTGCTAGTCATTACGCACGGTTCAGGTTCTTGTTAGTGCAGGTGTTTACGAGTTCATTTGAATTATTAACGGTGTTCTGTTCTTTGTTTGTGCTTTATTCATGAATTACGTGCTTGATAAGCACACACTCATCAGCACAAGCTCGTCATTGCTCTATTTTCAGATTCTTGTTACTGTAGGTGTTTACGAAGTCATTTTAACTATTTACGGTATCCAGTTCAATGTTTATGCTTTATTCATGAATGCAAACGAATTGAGCATTTTCATATTTGTTCTAAAGAATCTCGCTAGATGTAAACATTAGCTTTTTATTTGTTGGTAATATTTACCAACAACATCCGGATAACCGATTTACATGTAATTATCAACCCGTGAATAAAATTGATTTTCTAATTACTGTAATACTGTATTCCTATTCCTGCCGAACGTCCCATGTCTTTGGTCAAACTGCTTCGGTGTTCTTTTAAATTTATTTAACATTTCAAATGTTCCCTGGTAAGGAGAGTTCAATTAAATTAATGGTTTGGTTTCCTGATTTTCTCAATTTAAATTTTAAAAACGTTTATAGTATATGAACATTCGAATTGCCATGATATAGGGTATCATAGCAAAGCTGAAGACTGGTTTTTTTGGTGGGTATTTAACTAATAGTTTGCTGCTTTGTATTCAAGGTATGAGGATTATGGTTTTTTTCTAATGAATTTTTCATGAACTATTCCGTACGCTCACGTGACACATCCGGGTTATTTTGAAAACAATTTAAATACTACTCTGGCATACGTAGACCTATACGATTCACAGCTGTTATATTGATTGATAAGTTTGTAAACATTATTATTGCAGGTAAAATGAACATTATCTACATAGCTGATGATTATTAATGTTTGTTATACTCCGAAATACCGGATTCAGGTCGCATCCGGGATAATTCTCTAGCTGCAAATTAAATTACTGGTAAACGTATATGTTTACTGTTATAGTTATTAAATCTACTTGCATATACAAATAATTGTTTACTTTTATAAGAAAATTTTCTTTTATTTGACAAACATACTGTACCTCCAAAATCTCATCAATTAGCCACATCTTATTCGCGTGATTTAGAAAACATTGATTTGATTTAATTGTGTATCAGATATTCTATTTTCTCATACGTGCCGAAGGATTTATATTATGAAATCTACTTGCATATACATGTACAAATAATTGTTTACTTTTATAAAATAATCTTCCTTTATTTGATAAACATACCTCCAAAATCTCATCATTTAGCCACATTTTATACGCGAGATTTAAAATACATTGATTTGATTGCATATCAGATATTCTATTTTCTCATACGTGACGAAGTAAAAACGACATTACATAATGTGCATCCATAATTGAGACTGAAAGCAATCTTTTAGCAAAAAGTGTATTGGAACCTTGATTATGCATGTACTGTATGTAGGATAGCTTAGTATTTTTTGCATATATACAATGTGTTTATTAGAAATGAAGCAAAACATCATCGAGTCTATACGTTAGCATTATGTAAGAGCAATGACCTCGTATCATTTAAAAGAAAGCTCATTTGCAATTCCCCATTAAAAGCCACTTAATAAATCCTACATGTATAAGCACGTACATTAACGTTGATTAAGGTTGGCACAGACTCGTTAGAACCTGGTTTAAATTTAAATGAGTACTTATCACCTTATTAGCGTTGTCGTCGTTATAATCACCAGCATCCAATCCAATTACCATAAAATAAATGCATATCGATTTGGGTGTAAACCGTGAAATTGACAATGCGTCAAATTTAACTGCACGGTTAATTAACTCCTTGGGCGACGACATAAGTAAGGCTTTCGCGATGCTTAACCGACCCTGGCTTCACCACACGGTGTTCTTGGCATTGTCATTAAACGAATCGGGCCATGTAATAAATCGTTGCGATTTTCTTGCTCATTTGCAGCCAATTCGCCAATGTCATATTAATACGCTAAAGATAATTGATCGTCTGCATCTGAAAACTACTTTATGGAAGGAGATGACTCGTGGATGCATCCTTACATTATAGCCCTGCAAAGTAATTTGGAAAAAAAAATATTGTGAAAAGTAAACCTTCATAAGCATAAGTTTATTTCATTATCTTCGTTACATTGTTAATATACAGTAAAGCACTATAAACCTCGATGTGGCAGAGCTACAGCTAGTACTACCGAAATGAGTCCAACCGGTATTGATTATCAAAGATGGTACCGATTGTGTAGTTGCATATAGTATAGGCGTCCCCAAGCGTTTGTCCGGTGATACTAATGAATTTCCTAAAATCGAAGTGCAATGATGATTAACGATTTTGAAAAAAAAAATAGCATATGATCTTGACCTAGTAGTTTATGTATACTTCGTCATGCATGTTGTAAAAGTTTAGTTTGTACAGTTTTCTTGAGGAACGAGATATAGTTGATCGTTGACTCCAATCGAGATTCCTATGGAATTAAACTTGGCTCTGATTGTCTCAATGTCTACGTTACGAGTTGACATGAAAAGCGCAATTCCTGTTAAAATTTGTGAAACAATGGAAGGATTGAGGTTCAATGAGAGCATTGAATATCTATCAAGTTGGAAAATTTATTTATTCTTACTGTCAGTGAAGATGGTTTGGTTAATTCTCAAGCAAGTTGTTTGAATGAATGATATTCCTGGAGTGTATTCCAGATAGTGGTCGTGGTAGTTAAGTTCAGCTTGGATTTAAAGAAATTACAAATTCGGATTAAAAACAAACCCAAGGCAATTTATGACTTTATCACAAGCATAAACTCTATAGTCATCCTTACTATTGTCTTCGAAATAGCTCACGTCCATAATTCCAGGTGTTAACATCCCGAAATAAGACGTATTGGGTACCACTTGTGTAGCACTAATTCAGAAATATGAAAGATTCAGTTCAACTTTTTCAAGTAATTAGCAATCAAATTGTTACGAAATGCATGCACACCAGTATTTCGTAAATTGAAAAGTGTACAATAATTCTTGGTGCTTAGGTCGATGGAGAAATCATGGTTCCTTCTAAGCTGCCAGAGATAGCTGAACATTTCTTTTCCTGAACTGAGACTCGTTAATTACTATGTATTTTAGGAAAAGTTGTTAGAATTTGTTAAACATTACTAGTTAGATTGTTTAATAATGTTTTGGATACTAACAAAAATACATAATGGAAATTAGATTCTGGATGCCTGTACATTCTTTTAAGTTTGCCAGATTGCCTGTACTTATATACTTGTTAGGAATGGATGTCCTTGTCACACCGGCAATTCTACTGCAGTAATCGTAATTGTAGTCCATAGTAATGCACGAACGCTGTTCGGACAAATTCGTTTCGTTGACCATGGCTACACAGTACCAGCGTATGCCCGCCAACTAAATAATTGCAAAATTCAAAATAAGGTCAATTTTTTAAAATTATTCTGATAGTACATTTTTTGCAGTAGAATTAAAAGCTAAGGTGAACCTTGCAAGATGTACGATAGTTAGATCAAATCGGCTTCGCAAAAATTGGAAACAATATATTTAAAGTTTTTAATAACTGTATTATATTTAAATTTGATGTTATTTTGAAAACCCTGATTTACCAACTTTTCAGAGTTGTGTATTGGTAGTTTTTTCCGAGCACCTGTCTCTCATATCATTACTTACTTGTTGAAGCAGCACATCAGTAGGAATTCTTCGTTGACATGCACATTCTGCCGCAAATCCAATTTTTAAGCAGGTTTGCAGGATTAAAATGGTAGCACAATAAAACACGTACATCCCGAAATTATCTTTAATAGAAGGATGGCATGAAAATGAAAAAAGTTTGCAAAATGTAACTATATATCGCATTTGTAGCAGGATTTTTTAAGTGCCACTACGTTTATCAGGCTCTCCGAAATTTAGTGCCGTTTTATGGTCATAAATACAACTCATGGTCACTAAATCATATTTCGTACTCAGTGGTGCACGAATGCCTGCAGTTTTACTGTCCAGCACCCTATTCTAATAGAATTGACATCAACATTTAAAATTTTATTAAATTACATGAACGTATCTTTTCCATTCGTTGTATATGTATGAATGGCATTTCATATGCACGGGATTTGAGTTCTGATTGTCTCTGTGAATATCACAAAGAGAAAAGTATATACTCTCTTAAAAAGTACATAAAATAGAACCTTTTGAGATTCTTTCCCTTGCTATACTAGGAGAACCTTTTTAGGTACTTCAAAGAACCATAAAAAAGGTTCAATTTCAAGAACCTTCTAAAACGTTCCAAATAGAAAAATAAGGTTTAATACACAAAACCCATTTAAGGATAGTTTTTGAAAGGCAATTCTTTTTGGAATATTTCAGTTCTCGAAATCTTGATCAGTATCATCCATTCCGAAATAGATACGTGATAGCTATGTTTTTGCTGTGAAAATGGAGTTATATAAGCTTGAATAGCTGCTATAACCCAGTAATTTGAACTAAAATGTTCACATTTTGGAACATACATCCAAATGTAAGAAAAGTCTCGTTAATTAATTATAATATGAATATGCACGTGGTTGCAAGTGTTTTCGTCCTAAAAATATTGTGTTATTTATATATGTACAACTGCTTTAAGGCATAGATTAAAAATTGAAGTATTGAGCACAATAATTTGATCAAACCTAACCAAACCTGACCTAATCTTAAATGTTCAAACTACTGTGCCAAACATGTCAGTTTTTATTGTACATCTAGTAGTTGTACATCAAAACAGAACTACAAGGTGGGCCAATAAAAAGTAAGCCAACTTTATAAAAATCGTAAAATGGTTATTTGTTAATGGAATTTAATGAAAAATTGTGCACATATTGTTGTTCTCTTTACTTTCGAATTGCCCTCGTTCACGTTCTTTTTTAATGACGTAATCATTCGAATTTGTCTTTCAAAATGGCGTTCACTGAAGAAGAAAGAACCGCGATAAGTTTTTTGCATAAAATGAAAAATTACAGTGCTAGGCAATTTTTGAAACAGTTTCCGGAGAAAGGTTGGATTTTTGGTATCCTATTTAAGTACACAATTGTACAAATTTCATTAAATTCCATTAACAAATAACCATTTTATGATTTTTATAAAGTTGGCTTACTTTATATTGGCCCACCCTGTATACATTTTCTTGATGATAGCAGCTTTTCACGAAATCCAACTTATTCAAGCTAACAGTTAAGCCAGTAAAAAGAAACGGCGCGCTACCCTCAAAGTTTTTGGTTTTGAATGCAGCTTTCACGTGGTGTGACATTCCTGAAGAGGTTCCTCCAAGAAGAACCTTTAGAGCTATAGAACCTTCTTTGAAGGCCAGTAATGTTGATGTGGTCACCATTTTTAGTTTAGGTGCTTTGAAGCATCTTTATATGAAAGAAAAGGGCGGATTTTTTCCTAAGAGCCCTGAATGAACCTCACATTTTTTAGTATTGTAGTCGGTAATTGTTTGTAGATAAAGTATATTTTACCAGAGAACGTTCTATTGTTGTGCTTACAGGTTTTGTAAGTTTCATGGTGTGGTTTCGTTAAATAGAATATTTCTTGATAATGAGGCATGCCAGTCTACAAGTATACATGTACATGTTGTGTACTTGGAATAAAGCGCCATATTAATTCTGTTGACTTCCATACATGTTTTATTTGGCACTGTCTAATTTCCGTAGCTGCAAGTTAATGAAGGGTGACAGTTTGTTCCAACTAATTCGCCTCAAAATATAAATTATCGAACATCAAATCTAATTATGTCGTGCATTGCATTGGCAAAGTTTTATATTATTATTAATCGCTTGGTTAGACATGAAAGAAATTTAAATTTTTGGCATAGCACTGTGCCTTTGTCAACCTTTGTAATTATAACTTACGGCGGAAACTTGACCATGTAGGCGAACCGTAATATACGTCAAGACAAACAATCATCTAACGAAAGCTAGACAGAATTCCATTTTCTGCTATGTGGGTCAAGAAATTTCAAGAGTTTGTTTGAAACACTCAAAGGCTTTTCAAATCCTAGTTTTACTTTAGGTGTCCAATAAGTATATCTATTCGTATCATTAAAAAACTTTATATTATATAGTATTCGCCTTGTAATGTTTTTGTAAAATTACAATAGCCGTGCTCAGGAAATGCTGTAGCTTGGCTTAGATGGAAAACGTAAATGTAAATGTAGATAAAGTTCCGTCTGGCGGCGCGTGCGCTCTAAGCATTTCTTTTCTGTACGCTATCTAATAAATACATGTACTGTACATTATAAACATATCATATGTTAACACGTGTACAGGAATATAAATCCATTTTACATATAACATATAGATATATTCAACATGTAACAAACATGGTTTTTACATGTATAATACTAAAGCCCTGTCCACACCAAAAAAAAATCACCAACAAAAATATAAATGGCAAATATAAATGAAAAAAAAAATTGTCGCCGTTTGTTTCAGCGGCCATCTTGACAAATTTAAAATAAATTTCACGTTTTTATTTGTCA
>JAQGAO010001328.1:0-25140 GCA_034697705.1 Ommatoiulus sabulosus
CCCCCTCCATTGCAATATCTCCATCAAATAGAAAAGTAAAAAATCTCACTTGCTATCTGCGTCAATTTGTTTAACTCATCCCCATCCTTTACTTTTGAAAATACCACCTAAATTATATTAAGCAGTTAATGCTATTCCAGCCAAATTTATTTTACGCATAATGTTGGTCCACTTACTCCACTGGGAAAATGCCCTAATCCTTCGAATGTTAGCGTCAGCGGGGCGCCCATTAAACCAGGGCCACATTCTTTGTGACAGTGTTCCATTGCTTCTGAAGCTCTAGGTTTACATACGATTGACAAGCATATATTAAAAATTTCATGTTCAAAACTAATTGTGATTATTTTACTTTTTCTTCAACTCTTCATCTTCATCATTTAAATGTATAACTGCTAGTGTTAAGTGTAGAGTAGGTAATGCAATAAGTGCTCCTTCCAAGGCTTTGTGCTTGTTAACCATGTGTAGTTGTACTTTCTCAGCATTTTCGACTACCTATTCAAAATGGAACATATATAACAACAAAATACTAAGTGTGTAATAAATTACAAAATTAATATTACCAGCTTCTAATACTACAAAGTACAAAGATGAAAACTGCATACATTTGCTTATAACTACATGTATCATGAAATGGTCTACCATATACAGTTTTTACTTGCATTTTGGGATGGCTTTTGTTAGTCATTTTTGCGGATGAACCAAAATTTTATCCAAGCCTGGCAGTATATTAGAAGACGTGTTTCAAAGTTTTATCTCATATAATAAGATGTACTGTATATATTCAGTTTGATATGGCTTTAATTTGAATTGCTTGCTATATGGTTATCAGTTTCATCTTTTTGGCTAGTATAGACATACAGTATTATGGTGCATATATGTCCTATAGTGAAACGCACGTATAGCAGTAAGTTATGTATAATATGCACCAAGTAACTTTTTTTTTTTAAAAAAAAAAGGCTGAAATTACCTCTTGATTGCAAACTTTAATGCCAACAAAATAATTTGGCTTCTGATGTTTCTCTTTGGATTTATGTTGAACTTTGCGCTTTTTATTCGTTTTTTGCTGTTCTTCCGATGTTTGTTTATCAACATCAAGTTCGCGAATGTTTGTGCAATCTGCAACGTCCTCTGCAGCGCATAATGTATGAGACTGACAATTGTCTGAATTCTCTGCCATTAGAGTAACTGTCCTTGTAAAGTTTAAATAAAATCCGGACCTGTCAGCTGGAACATGCATGCATTTACGGTACGAATTCAAGAATCTTCTGACAGAATATAAGTTGGTTATATATACATTTAACATTCAAGGAACCAGATATTAAGACATTATTCTGAAAAAGTGTCAAATGCACTCAAACAAAAAGAATGATTTCTACGTGCGTGATTTTCCTGTCAAATCATTCAAGCGTTATACCTTGATGTTTCAAAGTTCAAGGACAAATAACTCGTGAAGGTGAAAATTTCACGAAAGTGGCTGTGGCGTCCTCTATGACCACAAAGTCAGAAGAAGTGGAAGTAGCGCCGTAGCGCCTTTACTTCATTTTTTAAGGCGCGATAGACGCAGGCAAGACGTTTTTAGCATGTCAGCATCAAATAAACGTACATTATACGTGGGTAAGTGTGTTTAATTATAATATAATCATTTATCTTCCATTGCATTACATGCTAATTTTCTTGCTGCCGTGTGCCACTATACTTTCGTCGTATATCATGGGCATGGTCACCTAGCTACTACACTATACACATGCAGTGCCTATACTGCGGCTATATGCATGGACGTACTAGCTCTTACCGAAGTATAATAAATACTGTGCTCTTACGCTAATATGTAAAATCTTGCAGGCGGCTTAGCTGAAGAAGTAGACGAGAAAGTTCTTCACGCTGCATTTATCCCTTTCGGGGATATCATGGATATTCAGATCCCACTAGACTATGAAACACGTACGTTATATCCTAGCTAACTCCTTAGATTTTATGGTTGGCGCAATAAGTATACTCACGTTTAAATTGACTTACCATGCATTTTATGCAGAAAGACACAGAGGATTTGCATTCGTTGAATTTGAAGCTGCTGAAGATGCAGCTGCAGCGATAGATAACATGGTAATTAATGACATTTTCTGTAATGTTTCTAATAGCCACTTGCAGCCAGAGAAGGAAAAAAAATACTGTGGCGGTGTTTAACAATTGCCTGGAAACTGGCAAGGATGAACTCATTTCTTTGAACCTAATTTTTATGATTATTTGATTCCTTGTTAGTCCAAATCATGCGGTAATCCTGACAACCTTTCCCAATCCCCTTTTTTCTTAGTTGAAGATGTTTTTGCGTGTACGTCAGGAACTAAAGTACTGTATATTTAAACATCTCAGTGTTTTGAACAATATTACAAAATAATTCAACTGTGCAATACAGTGCAATGTGTTTTTTCTGATCGAGAAAAACCCTTTGAGATTAAAGTTATAGTTCTTTTATTCCCCAACTGTCTGTGCGCTGTCAATGTAGTGGGTGTCGTTTAGCAAAATAAAAATGCATCCCCAGAAATAGTTCTGAGATTTGAGATAAATTTAATTTTAATGCATTGCAATGCATGTTAAAATAAAGTAACAATATTGTCATTTAGCCATAACTATGGTAAGCTAAAATGTGTCGTTTTTACTGAGTGTAAAGCTCATTTTGCTAGACTTAAAACCATCTCAAACCAGAAATGGAAAATTTTAAGTTATGTCAAATGCTTAAAATTTTTTAAATGCAGGATTTGTTACTAGTGAAACTTGCTGTTGAATATACTGCATGATTTTAAAACACGCTACAAAATGGTTGAATATACTGCATGATTTTAAAACACGCTACAAAATGAATGATTGGCTAAAATATTAATGTAGTCTGCATTACTTGTAGAAAAATGACTGGCTATTCATAAGGTTATTATGTTTCTTATGATTTGCAGAATGATTCGGAATTGTTTGGGCGAACGATTAGAGTTAATGTTGCCAAGCCTATGAAAATCAAAGAGGGTTCATTGAGGCCAGGTAACGTTATTTTAACAAACTTTGCTTCTTACGAGCCGTTTTAATGTTGGAGAACCTTGGGGAAAGTGTGTGTGTGCAGATGGCTACATACAAGAGTGGTAAATCTCCTATTTCTAATTATTTGATCGTAACGTTTCAGTTTGGTCCGAGGATGGTTGGCTTAAGGAACATGCTGGTGAAGGTGTCAAGTTGGATGACAATGATGAAGAAGAAAGTGCGGATGGTGTTAAGCAGAACACTGAGGGTGTAGAGGTAGGTTTAGAAAATAAGTTTATGCTACTAAATTTTTGAATTACAGTGGATGTTATGACAGGCATTCTCAATGACTGGATAGTTTAAACACGTGTCCTTTATCATGCAAGGAGGAGGAACCAAAAAAGAAAAAAACTAGAAGCAATCCTCAAGTATATTTTGATATAAAAATTGGAAGTAAAGATGTTGGTCGAATAACAATGCTGATTCGTGCAGATGTTGTGCCTAAGACAGCAGGTATGATAATTTTTGTAATAATATGGAATTACCTAATAAATTTTACAGTCAGAGTTTATTAGTTTAACAATTCAAATGTGAAAAAAAATTTTAAATATGGTGCGATTTCATCATTACCGTTCTTAAAGATTTTTCTCTTGTATACATGTCTTCAAATGCATGTTCATTCTTTTGAGACTTGCTATTTTCCCTAAAGTTATTATATTTTCATTTTTCAGTATACTTTTGCTAGTAAAACTCAGTGCTTTAAAATTTGATTGTAGGTAATTTATGTTATTTTCACAGAGAAAGAAAGAATAAGTAAAATGTGCTAATTATGTCTTGTTTTATTAGAAAATTTTCGATGCCTTTGTACCCATGAGAAAGGATTTGGTTATAAGGGCAGTACATTTCATCGCATCATACCTCAATTCGTATCCTTTGGAGTGTTATTCAAAGGAGGTATAAAAAGACAAGTTTATTATCATATATACATCAACCTATGTTCCTATGTTTAGGGTTGCTTATGTGACTTGACTTTTCTTGTGATAATTGTCATTTTGCCATGCTTGTTGTCACACATTTTCACTTAAGATTTTGTCAGATGTGTCAAGGGGGAGATTTCACACATGGTACTGGGACTGGTGGCAAATCAATTTATGGCAATAAATTTGAAGATGAAAATTTTGTATTGAAGCACACTGCACCAGGTAAATAAATGTCATTTTTTTACATGTATATAATGTGAAAGTTGATTTTTCTAATTTGTTTCACTTATTAGGAGTCTTGTCTATGGCAAATTCTGGACCCAACACAAATGGTTCTCAATTTTTTCTCACAACAGAAAAGACTCCTTGGTAATTCTAGCTGAAATTGGTATTTCTGCATGCTTATTTTTTTCAAAATTGAAATATGCCAAAATAAAATTTGCACAACTTTATTAATTAATAGGTTAGATAACAAACATGTCGTTTTTGGGCACGTTGTGAATGGAATGGAAGTGGTTAAAAAGATGGAGGTAATTTTTCTCAACACATATATTTACAAGTAGCATAGTGTGTTATGCAAATTGAAAGTTTTTCTGTGTTTGCACGATCCATTGGTTAGGTTAATTCCACTGTGTAATTTTGGTATTTTGCAATTTTTTTATATCCATCAATGCATAGATGTGTGGAAGCAAGTCTGGGAAACCAACAGAGAAAATAATCATTTCTTCTTGTGGGGAACTCGTGTAAACTATATTTATTAAATCATTTTTTGGATTTGCTGAATTACTGGAAATGCGTTTTTATTTGAGGCATGATAAACCAACACTCCATAATCTGCTGTATTGATAAATATGAAAGAAAGTGCTAGAAATATAGCAAAATATACAGTACATTTCATAGAGAGATGGACAACATTCACATAACTTCTATTTTTAGAATTGCTATATTTGACATGTACATTAGTTATTACTGTAGCTTGGAATCTAATCTCATGAATTCATGGGTTCTTATGCTGTGGTATATTTACGTGTATACAATATGTTATGTAAAAATTAATAGATATTATAATTTGTACTAAGGTGAATATATTTTCATAGACATTCGGTTTTTATTCGACTTTTGGCTTTTATTAGTAAGGAATGATAGAAACGTTATTTCCAATAATAAAAATGTATGTTCAATTATTAAAAAAATATCATTTGAAACAGTATTTTTGTAATGTTTTCAAATCGATTTTTTTTTTCGCAAGATTTGGAAGGCTTGATTTACAAAGTGAAAGTTAAAATTGAAATATTACCCCATTTTTAACGGAAAAAAACAAATAGCAAAATAATTTTGGGATAGTGGTTACTATATGTATGAATTTAATTAATTTTGTACAGATTACAAATGAATAAAATTTAAAATAAAATTAATTTGAACAAAATTTAAAATTTTGAGACGTTTTTAATTAAATTTGTTCAAACTGTAGTGATATGTCGAGTGTAGATATGGGGGTCTTGATGAGGTGAATTAAAAAACTAGTTTTGAGTTCTCCATATGAACCGCTATTATTAATGATATTCTTTTAATCTGCAAAGTATCTGTAATATTGAGTTTGCACGCTTTTTAACAGCTAGCACTTGTAGTTATATGCAGATGTGGCAAGGTTAGATAATCAATGAAAAGTCCTCGGATTTACGTCACTACCTACACCACCATATCCCACCCCCTGGCATGAACATAAATATAAATATCACCGTATAAACAGTATTTTTATACAAATTTACATATACATGTATTAAATTTGCTTAAAAATCGTGAAATAAAATCAGGGTATCTAAGAGATAACCCTTAATGGCCATAAGGAATCAAATATTTGAATAAGGTCACACTTAATTTTCTTCCCAAATCCCAAATATAACAAAAGCCTCATAAAATTCATAAATCTTATTTAAAAGCCCGTTAGGCTTTCTTTAGCTCTGGAGCGCACGCTTCTTTTCCATTGATAAAGAAGGAGCGGATCCATGTCGAACGGACCGCTCCTACGGTTGGCTATATTTTTCAATCCCATAATTCCTCTGGTTATTAAAAATGGCGTCTCTATAATTAGCAGACAGCTTCGTTATTACGGACGAGGGAGGCTTTATTCCTCAATTTTTGTTGTTTCGCGGAATTGTTAATTTAGGAAAATAATCATGGTAATCTGTAGGATAGGGCCGTAATTTGGAGACTGGCGGGCGATCTGCAGATGTCGTAAACGGGTGAGTACAGCCGTTTTAAAATATTCATTCATTTTTCATATTTTTTTCTTTTGTTCTGAAAACGCAAAATATGACGTTAGGGTGCATAAAGAAAATTGCTTGGAGATGAACCTAGAGCTCGAACTAGCATTGTGCGAGCTTTAATGTTGATTTCTTGGCTCATATTAAACAACATTTCAGGCATTTTATGCCCAGAGCCTCGGCTAAATGACCATTTTGATTTCCTTTAAAAATTTAAAGGCTAATAATGATCGCGTTTAATATATGACATGCATGTATATTCATACAATTTGTACGTGTGTACCATATTATTTATTTGACGTTTTCATCCACTTGTTCACAATTCTGTTAACGAAATTCCATTGTAAATAATAGAAACACGCATAAGAAAGCTGCTGAATTATATAATATCTCGAATGCATGATGTCTTTGACAGATATATATGCAAATCTGGCCCAGTTAACTATAGTGCATGTACTGTATATATGAAGAGATTATATGGGAATAGGGTATGCTGTTGTTTTTATTCGACCAAACTCCTCACTTTTAATTTCTCAGTGTTGCAGAATTTATAAAATAACAATTACAATTATGTTGGGATTATAATGTTTCTGTTAAATATATATACATATAATATGTAGATAATAACCACGCAGCTTAAGGGCTGTAATTAAGTAATATGTGGACGTATCACGAAATGTTTGTTAATTTTCGGTTTCTAAATGCTATATTGCATCGAATTAATCTATTTGATCTAATTTGTTAATTGCTACTGTAGCAATTTAAACCTACTGCACATGTTAAAAATTATAAAAAATATAACAAACTAAAATAAAGCAAAGCAATCACATTTATTTTCATCTATTTGCTGTATATTTCTGGTCAGGTTTATGGCCTACATCACAGGGAGGGGTATTTAATTATTACTAGTTCTGGGGAGATCAGCTGATTTCAGCCTACCTGTAATTTTTCAATTTGGTTTCTTAATTCATATTATTTAATGTATCTTTCATATAATATTTACTGAGTCAATTTCTTCACTCAATTTCTTGACCTTCCACATGCTGCAGGGGTTGGACCTAAGTATTGTCCAAAATTTCTTGGACAAATACTTAAAGGTATTCGCTAATGGAGGACGTGGTGATGACTCAAGCCACAAAATCGCCTCTGTTCACAATCGAACAGATCGAGTTGATTCGTAGATTGCGTAACAGTGGGATTACCAAAGATCAAGTAGTACAAGCATTTGAAGAATTGGAACGCATGGATGTGGAGTTGGGTCGAACATTCAATGTGGCAGTAACAGGAAATGGCAGCAACAGCAATAGTAGTAGCAGCACACCTATAACAACAGCAGCAACATCCGCTTCTGGGCACAATGCTAGTGCTGCTGCCCTCATCAACCCATTTACGTACCTGCAACTTCAGCAACATCTTTTAAGGCAACTCACTGTGGCAGCACACATGAATAGTTCTGGAAACCATGTTGATTCAAGTGTTGATTGTAGTATTGCAAGGTATTGTAATCCTCTTACTCCTCTTACATACATGTATGTTTGCTCCATAAAGACTGATTGTTTGTGTCATTATAATCATGTTGCCATTTTTCCTTTTTTTGATTTTCAATGTTGTAGTAAGTGTCATATTAATTTGGTATAGTGTAATGCTTTCAGCCTTATGCCTAAGGTACATATAAATATGGGATGAAATCCTAGATGGATTTACAAGGTTTCCCATGGTTACTTTCACATGGCCATGCTACTTAGTCCAATTTCGCGACCTGCATTATTTTTCTCATAAGATATTCCTTCTCTGGAACCAACAATTAAATTGGATCCTATAAAATAAATTTGAATAGAAAGACTATAATAAATCTTTGAAAAAAAAAATTGGCTTTTAAATCCCAGGTGTGTATTTCAGTATTTAATTAATGAGCTTGTAAGATCTTACGCAAGTTCAGTGAGTGTCATTATACAAGTTAAGTCTCACTAAACAGTCTCGATATGATGGGCCCAAACATCATTAAATTGCATTTTCCTGGGCTTGGATGAACCTAACCTAAACAAGGAGATCTTTCATAAAGAAAGATCATTATGAAAATTAAGTCAGACTAAACAGTCTGGTCATTATGAATCCCAAGATCAGAATGAAATTACATTTCCAGTATTCGGAACCTTAACGAGAAGGATGGGATGGGAAAGGAAGTCGGTCGTGACCGATTTATTATAGGAACTGGTCCAGTATTCGCCTGGAGAGATTGTGGGAAACCATGAAAAACCAGTCAAGGATAGTTGACACAGGAATCGAACCCATGTCTACCGAATGCGAGGCGAGAATGCTAACCTCTCAGCCACCTTGCTCAGTCTTAATAAATATAAGTTCTGTCTGGAGTTCTTTCCATAAAATGTGATTGATCTTGACAGTTTTTTTCCTGATCAGTGATACCTAACCTTTCTACACCTGCAGACCAGTAAAAATAGGAAACTATTTAGGAATGCCATTAGACGTTGGAACTCTCTTCCAAAGGATAGCATTCAATTTTGCAATGATGTTGGGGTCCACACTAATGCGGTGGTAACTACCGAATAACTTGGGTTGATGGATTACACACACACACCCCCCTCCTTCATCCCTACCACATGGTATTCATTTACTGATAGTAGGGTACTGAGTAGAATTGAATTGAATATTTCTTGAAATGGCGAAAATGGGAAAAATATTTTGTGGACTGATAAAAATGGGAAAAATGTTTTGTGTGCTACTAAGGCAGAAATAGAAATCATTATGTGTATAGTATTTTGGCAATAATTTTTAAATCTAATATTATAAAATGAAAATTCTATGTACGAGATTTTTCTATGGACCAGTACTGGCCCTAGGATCACAGGTTTGAGAAACACTTAAAGATCGTCTTAAGTCAATATCCTAAGTGCTGCGAAATCGATGTTGATCTTCCACCCACTTTACATTTTTTTAAAAAAAAATGTGTATCTAACAGGAATTTTAAATAAATCTTTGTTGGTTTTTTATAACTGCATATTTTTTAGCTTGTTTTATTTCTAATTTCAGGTCTCCCAGTCAAAATTCAGAATCTCCCCCAAATACACCCCAAGGAGCCGTTCAACACATGTCTGGCGGATACTTGCTCACACCAACACTACCTCGCATGGTGAATGGTCATCATGACACCTTCTTAGAAGACCAGGCGGAGTTACAGGATTTTACAAAGTGCGTAAACGATAACTTGGTAGCAAGATCTCTCATATTCTGAATTTACTACATACAAATTTAGTAAATAGTAGGGTTATGGGACAGACTATTTGTCCGCATAATCCCTAAATTTCCCCAAACATTTGTCCTGCCAATGAACCGATGGTATTATATCGCTGCACGGAAAAAAAATAGGTGTCACTTGCATGAAATTCATTGCAACTAACCCAGACCTGTATGGTGACATGGCATTGGCACCATACACCTCAAAAATTTGACAATGAATTTTGGCTAGTGCTGAGCCTTTCAGTCACAGAAATCTGATCACTATTAACAGCTCAATATTTGACCTCAATTCTGCCAGTCCTGCCATTTTCAACTGATGGTGGGGACAATTGAGTATCTTGAGAGGTGACCGTGAGAGGTCTTGCTGCCTTACTTATACATCTGAACAGCCCGCATAGATAAATCTTTGGAAAACATGGCAAACGTAAAATGCTTGTCTTAAATTCACGTTTTGTCACAAAATTAGGCAAGGTGATGCTTCCATCTTGGAAGAAATTCGCAAATTTGTGATGCGTTATAACATCAAGCAGCATTTCATCGCAGAAATGGCCAAGATTAGTCAAGCATATGTCAGCCGATATTTTCGTGGAGAAATTGGAGAGATGTCAGAAAGAACCAAAATCGCAATTTACTCCTGGTATCTCACGTGTAAGAAGAATCCTTGGAAACTTAGTGAGTGATAATTTCTAAATTTTTTAATGTTTTTCTGTAAAAAATAAGCATGACTTACGATGAGTTTTTAGTGAAATATAATTTAGTCTAAAGGCTGGAAATCACAAATCTCAACAAATTTAAAAATGTGAACATAAAATGTGTAGAATTTGTGGCAGGTTGCATGCATTTATTTTTTTATATTTTTTACTCTAAGTAAAAGTCAAGCTTTTTTTCTGAACTTAAATGCAGTTTCAATATGGGCAGAATTCGGTAGACCCTATAAGGGTTTGTTTTTATTTTTTTATCAGGGAAAAGGCAAAGAACTTGGAGTAAGAGTTTATTAGACATCCATTCTGTCCACCTGACCTTCTTGACGTTTAACGCTAATTTACTGTTGTATTGTAATGCGCAGAACAAATCTGTCCAAATTCGGGTGTAAAACGAATGGTTTCGGAGTCTGGCGACTTAATCCCACTGAAGCGGGAACGCTTCACCTTTAAGTCTGCACATTTAGCCATATTAGAAAAATATTACAACATGGATCCATATCCTGACTCACAAACAAGAGAACAAATAGTCGAAGAATGTAATAGAGCAATGGCTAAACCAGGTGAGTTGCATGTACATTTTTTGTGTTTCATTTGTCTGTGGCTTGTTATGAGTAATATGCTCTTGTTCGTAACAAATATCATGAAAATTGTTGAAACTATAGTTCATATGGGGTTAATTTTAATGAGAAAATACTTTTGCAAAATATTTGTTTATGCAAGTTTTATTGTGACCAGTTGATGCAGGGTTAATTTTGCAGCATGTCTGAGGAAAACAGGTATCTTGTCGCCCAGAAATTTTCTCCTCATAACTGATTTCTGATTGCAACTAATTTCATGCAGATCGAGATCTAACAGAGCGGGAGAAAGTTACAATAAATGTGGTCACAAACTGGTTTAACAACAGGCGAAAGGAGGCTAAACAGAAATTAAGACAGCAAGGTAGTATTTAGTTAACCAAGGACTTGAAGATTGTTTTGTTTTGCATAAAAATGCAATTTTATGCATTTGTTTTTTAATCAGGTATACAAAGTATTGATTTGAGTCAGGGATTAGCCACCTCTTCATGGGACCAAATTCCCAATACCCCAGCACAAATAGTTTGCCAGCCAGATATTGAGCCTTCAGAAAGTGACCAGTCACAAGACGAATTAGTGGATGCGATGAAAGCTTCGGAGTCGGCCAGCCTAGAGGACAGCTTGCTGGATGCTTGTATTAAAGAAGAACCTGACAATGACATGTAAGTACATGCGTTTCTATTTTGTGGTTTCAAATTCAATTTTCTTCTATTTTGAAGATCTAGTATATGTAAATTACGGCAAGATCTATCATGCGTTAGTGGCTTTCCTGAAAAACTGTAAAGTAAATTTCTGCTATGAAGATCAATAGGTATATGAGGAAAATATTGACCAAAACTTCCCAAAAGCCTGGAAATTTTCTCTATAGATTTAAACGTGTTGCTTGATGTTATGTAGTGCTATTCGAAGATGAATCCAATGGCCTAATTTTCAAGCCATTTGTATTAACCAAAATTAGAGATCTGACAATTGTTTTGAACATTCAGTTAAACAATAACTTTCAATGGTACAGAATTTTACTGACATTACGAAGTGAGCTAAATAAAGAGGGGAAGCATTAAATGCCCCACATATTTGTAGTAAGTTTGAATTTAATAATTTAGGTTATTATTTCGACTTGCTCATTGCTGTGTGCATGTATTTAAAAAAAATACTCATGTCTTCGGCAGATAAGTAGAGTAAGGGAACAATTTCATTTATATGCTTTTGTATATAAGAAAATTTCAACAATATCCTAACATGTTGTGAGAATTATAGGTAATAATGTTCTAATAGAATATTATAATATTTAGTTAAAAACCTTCTTCATTGATTGAGGGGGCCAAATTCAACTCAATATTTATCAGAGTATGTTGAGAATTGAACTATCATGACAAATAATGACATTTTTCGTTTCTTAATTCCCTTTCATCGTAGGAAAATGTCTAGTACACTCCTAAGATTCCAAATCGAAGACATGCCAAATATTTCCTCTTTAAAATAAGTTAAAAACAGTAAATGAGCCTACCCAAGTGGGTTTTTGCTGTGGAACGTATGCGGCACTTTTAAAATGCTGCTAGCCAGCGTTTGCCATCAAACGTATTTTTATTGGAAGAGTTCCATTCTGGATGTCATATGGTCCATTAAGCCTGACAGCTACCACGGAGCCACAAACACTTTGCCTCACACTGCTCCATCAAATCAATTCGTAACTACAACTGTATAACGAGTGACCTAATTATTTTTCTCAATTGACTGATACGTTGAATAACCATGAAATGGCATATAATGCACATGCGAAGGCGCAAGGATTTCTCACAAATTTTTAAATGCAACCTTTGTTTGGGTGCCTCGATAAAAATTACCTGTGTGCATAATAAGAAATGCAAAAGCCAGTTCAACATTTCAGTTAATTTGGCGTTATATTTGATGCGCAGCTATATTTTATTTCACTACTTCATTAACGGTCCCATATCTAAACAATACATTTGTGATTGTCAAATTCCCATATATTCTTCTATTTCACATAACTCAATTCATTGAACCCTTGCAGAAATACACTTTTGTGTTCCCCTAGCTAGTGTTCCAAATATGTGTTATTTTTGTATACTTTTGGCTTGCGCTGAATATTTTTGATGTTAGTTCCTAACAAGTAATGCTTGCATCCCCCTTCACAAACTCCATTACCGAAAATCGCTCGATAAGCCATAATCTTGCGATAGAAAAAGTCAACTCACTTTAGTATACGTTTGAATCTTTTGATTAATAATACATATTTATTTTTTGGTCTTCTCAAGAATTACTTATGCAAACAATAATAGCTATGTCATAAAGACTTTTTCTTGGTAGTTGATGGATATTTTCTCCTTGGGCGCTAACATACAGTTATTGTTTAAAAATTATTTACATTCATATTTAATTTTTATTTTTTTGGTCTGATTTTTAATTTTGAGTGATATTTTTAAATTTAAATAATCTTAGTTTGTAAATTTTGCTGACTGCAATTATGAAACGATTATAGTCCATCAAACGTATTCCCCAAACCTTAGAATTTGGCTTATATAATTTTTTTTTTATAAATTCTTAAAATTGAAAAATTAGCCAAGGTCATGGGATGTTATAATTTGTTCAGGAGAAGTAAGCAAATTTATTATTGGCAAATATGAATTCTGACATATATATTTTCAACGATCCATCTACTACCAATGCTTTATCCATAGCTTTACGAAGTGTACCTGCTTCAGTTGGCTATTAGTATTTCTGACCATTATAATTTTTTGAAACTTTTTAAAAGCTAATACGTTTATATTATCACTTGTAATATTTATTAATATTCGACGTAAGAGTGTTATAACATCTTATTTATTTCTGTTAGCTTTTTATCATTTTTACTTTATGTGCATTCCTTTGCTAAATGGCAACTAAATATGTTTAGCGGGCTCCCATATTCAATTTATTTCATGTTTACTCTGTGAAATAAGAAATATTTAAATACAAATATCTGTAATTTTTAATCAAACGAAATCAAAGAAACGCCAATGCAAGATTCTTTACCAAATGTTGCATTGTCGCTGTTGTAAAGGGTTTGCCATCCAATGATGTATTTTGACCTTCATACTTTCTTCATTACATTTTGGCACAAATGTTCTAACCCACCTAGTCCATGACTTCGCAAATTCTTATAGAAGGAATTGATATATTATACCTTCCAATGTATGACTTTAAAATACGAAATACTTTTAGAAAATGGACCAAGTTTTGCTATTTTTAACAAACGTGGATCTATGAAAACTATTGTGGCATATACAGTATGGGAGCCTTGTTGAACTTGCTATTTTATACCACACCAAATCCTTTTCCCTGATGATCTCCTCGCTTTTTTATTGGTATTTTATCTTCTTTCCCCTAGTCTTCTGTTATACGACAAATGATTACCGTGAAGTGATTGCTTTTTAATCAGATCTTTAGCTGTGTGAAATCCAAAGACATAATTTCAAATC
Organism: Ommatoiulus sabulosus; assembly: GCA_034697705.1. Classification (NCBI taxonomy): domain Eukaryota; kingdom Metazoa; phylum Arthropoda; class Diplopoda; order Julida; family Julidae; genus Ommatoiulus; species Ommatoiulus sabulosus. The sequence goes on from JAQGAO010001328.1 coordinate 14,264, forward strand.
CTTTGAAAAAGAAATTGTAGGCTAGCATAACGGCGGTATTTTAGTAATTTTATTTGAAATTGTGCATAATTATACGTGATTATTTCAGTCAATTTGACTGCTTGTATTAAATTGGGGGCCTTCAGGCACATTTTTGTTTGCCTGGTCCCTGCTGTCCCATTACGTGTTTTTAATCCAGGGCTTCTTGTATAGTGGGGCCTATTTTGTAGACCTTGCATTCTAGTGTGAAACCTTTTATTTTCATGTAGAATTCTTCCATAATAATGTTAGATAGCTTGATCTGTCCTTTGTAGTGAAGCCATTATGCCATTAGTTGTGCCGCCAGACCATTATTATAGTGAACCAATTTGTTAGTTAATTATGACCGTCATAATGTTTTGAACACTGCCTTATTTATCCATTATATATTAGACATTGAGATATGAAATTAAGAGTGTGTGTAATTCAGTACCAAATTTGAGTCTTTTAATGGAATTGTGAAGATTTGCGTCAATTACTAAGTAAAATTTCTCAAGAAAGCTTATTTAATTCCACTTTTCCAGTGTCTAATTAGCTCTAATTACAGAGAACTTTTTTAAAAGCTTGGTTATTGATGATTTGCATTTTTCGTAAAAAAAAATCTTCACAAGTTTTAATCATTGCAGAACTAAAGTTGTTTGGGACAAAATTAATACGTTGTTTGTTCCAAAACAATAGTGGGATATTTCTCGCTTTTTTTCCCTACACATTCTCCAGAATAAAATTAAGGCAAAGTTAAAATAATTAAAGTCAAATTATAAAGAGTAATAGCTTAACTAACTTATATTTTCACTATATATTCTTGTATTGTTTAATTTTTCACAAAGAAAAAATTCTGATTGGGAGAAGTAGCAGGCGGAAATGACGTTTCAAGTAAAACTTTGCTGCTTGATGAAACTAAAATGAATCACCTGGTTGTCACTTCATGATTGTTTAATTGACAAATTGGTTCCTTTAATACAAGTATGTCCAAAGCTTAGCAAGTGGAAATTCAATGTAGATTGCTATATTACTACATATGATACTGAGAATACCTTATGCCTTTTTGTCCCCATAGAGGATAAGATGAGTCCCACCTGAGCTAAGATGTCGTGCTACGCACGTTAATGTTTCGCCCGCAAAGGTCGAATTTGATATACAACGGTACCCATTATTATGTAGTGCTTCCTATGTGAAACGAGTATACGGTTTTTAAACTTTTTCTTATAAATGCCACCTGATCCTTTTCTTCAAAACCATAGTACATCTCAGCGTACAAAATCCAATGCGCATCGTTTGTGCAAGCGGACTTATTATCATCTTAAGTATACGTTCTTCTTGTAGCCAATTGAATTTTACACATCTTTACCTTAACCACAACAGTAATCAATTGCAAGGTATAAGATACCAGCTACTTCCCAGTGCAGGACTGCAATATATATATTATATGATATCTATCTTTACAAAGCCACATATATACATATAGATATATTGAATTGCGTGTATACCAAAAGTTAGATCATTCAACAACGAATGATCAACTTAACACATTTTTGTCAGGTATTTTTGTTTTGTTTCATTAACCATTTCAAACTGCAACATCATACCCTTGTCATGATTTCATCAAAACAAAAGGCGTGCGTGAGTTTGTCATTTCCTGAAATAATTGGATGAAAGTGGAGCCTCTTTACTTGGCAGCATTATACTGTATAAGATCCTACCATTCCTAGTTGGATGACTAAGTAGTAGAACTTTTCACTTTGAATTTTTGCTGGCTCTTCTCGACGGACTTTTTAATTTTTTTCCCAGTTGGTTTCAGGCAAATACCATGATTTCTCCCAAAGATTGCCTTTGATTGAATCACTTGTTCCAAATCTCCCTACTATAATGTTTGCTGAAACTTAGATTTTTCTGCTGGTTGAGTTCACTGTGAGACAAATTTGGGAAAATGCTATTGTTTGCAGCTGCCATTTTATAAATCCAAATACATACTGTATAATAATTATATAAATTCTTCGAACTAGTCTAAAGTGAAACAAATACAATCATCTGGTTTGTATTTTGTTTGGTCATCTTGAAGCAAGATTGTGCTTAGTTCCCTTACTTTGGTTAAATTGTAGTTATATTTTTGGTGTATTTTTTCACATTTGTCTTCACATTTAAAGCAATAATGCTGTATTTCATTCCCGATGCTAAAAATCTAAATGCTAGTGTTTGACCAGACTATTTGTATATAATCCCAATTTTTGTTTTCCCAACTGCTTCAGGTAAATGACAACTCATTGGTAACACTTTCTGATTGCCACGTGTTCAAAAGTCCTATGCAAACACTTATTATGCTAATCAGGTTCATACAACTACCTTTATCGCCATTTTATTCTAATGACGATTTGCAATTTGAAATGGTACAGGCCAGTAGCTTTATTTCCCCCTTTTTCCACTGTCACTGTACTATAGTCATCACATATCTGCATATTATTATTATTATTAGTGCTAAACATTTTTTTCTACTGTATTCATCTCAAAATTGTATTATATATTTCATCAATATTACATCACCATTGATGGCTGCTGAAAGTCATAAGAATCTCTCTTCCTGTATTTGTCAAGAAACATTCTTTTTCATACCAAAAGGTCACAATTGTTTAGTCGTTTTGCAGGACATAGATGATTAGACGGTACAATTATATGCTTCCACATACAGAATTTGGTTTCATGAGGTTTACAAAACATAAAACTTAAAAAAATTACAATGGTCACATTTTTAAATGTAAGATAAAACTTTAAAAATAATGTTATTTTTCATTTTTAGTTGTTTCACAATCTACGTTGCGTTATACCAATGTGTCAATTTTTGATATCTTTGATTTATTTCTTCCTAGACGTGGCACTTCGTGGCATGGTATATTCATCCCTATGCTAATTCATACAATGCCATCTATGGTAAATAAATCTGAACTAAATTAATTTTATTGAATTTGGTTTTTCGTTTTCGTTATGCCAGTTGCAATTATATGGCATGTACGAAAACCAGAAATATAAATGCTTTAGTTTCTCAAATTCTCATTCTAAAATTGTTATGCATAATTTCCATGTACTGCTGTTTATATACAGTAAGTACACGTTTTGACAAAACACTTAGTGTTTAGCTCTCTCCACAGACCCCACATAGTCCATGGTGTGTGGCGCTCAGAAAAATACCGGTTATTACTATTATAGAGTACTATCAGTAATAAAGTTGCTGTGATTCGACCTCCTTACTGGTTTCACATCTAACACAGTAACGTTATCTGAACTGTAGGAACTTAACAGAATCGATTCACTGATATAGTTGAAGCTAAAATGTTACCCTGTGGATGGTCAAGTACAGCGGTTATAATTTTCACAGAATGTTGCTTAAAGTCCTCAGTTCATTTTGAGGCGATGTACGTTTCTTGACAAATTTTGAAGTGACGAAAAGCTTTCTGTATTATATAAGATAAACATCTTATTTTGCCAAAGTCATACTTTTTTAAGGCTTTTTAAAAGCAAATTTTTATGCCTGTATTGATCATTTTGTAATTTTGCTTACTTGCTTTTAATTTTAACAAGATGCTAACAAGAACTATTTCTTATATCTCTATATTTGCATATATGTAGCTATAGCACGCATGCAGCAACCTACGTTTTATCCATTCCCTCATATGCGACAAAGCATCAGCTCTGCTAATATGCAACACCATATTTCATCCAATTTGCAGTATTTTCTATTCAATGACGATTCCATCTACTTGCAATGCATACCTTTGCATCACTCTTTCCATAAAAATCATTGGACATTTCCTTTTTTATTGGCAAATCTCCATCAAATGGATCACAAAATTCATTTGACCAGCACAACCTTGTTCATTCCACTAGAAGTACTATACCTGCCATCCCACCCTCTATATGAACGATCATTTACATTTGAATACTATATTGTACATTTTTTCATTAACCATTCCATGAATACATTATTTGATTACAAGTACATATACATTTGAAACTTCCATCCATTCATTTATTTTTTCATTTTGCATTGGTATTTTTGCAATACACGAAAAAAAAGGTTAAAAAGGATTTGTGTATCATTTCCTATCATATAAATATAAATACATATATATAGAAAGAGAGAAGAGAGCATAATAAATTATATTAGCTGTGTACAAAGACATTTTGGACATTGTGATCATAATCATTATTATTTTGTGTGTATGTTTTTTTAACACATTATTTGTAAATTCGTGTATTTTTTTATTCATTATCAACTTGCAGGCGAATGTGCCGGGCAAATGCAAATTAATCTCTTACCTTAAATTCGGTGTCATTAATAATTGCATCGGTCGATGTCAAGTTTTGGGTATCATCAAGCATCTTTCCAAATAATTCATTAAATCATTCCTTCAAGATCGCTCCAATTTATGTGATTCTGCTGAGACATTTTAAAATAAATGATCTCGGAGCCAAATGATCGATGCAATTAATTATCTCATTCAGTTGTGTCTTATATGAACATTTGTAGAGCCCTAACTGAAGTCTGCGAGTTTGATGAGTAAGCCTTTGAATGATTATGTCCGATTTTGATATGCTTTTTGTCTACATAGAAATTCCAAAGATTAAGGTGCAACAATTACCCTTAGTTTTACCGAGGGTAAACATGCTATCATTTTGCATAATAAATTATTTTATAATCAATGTCCAAGAGGGATGGAGACTTACCAACTTGCTATATACCAAAATCCATTCTATTCAAACTTTAATACTAATGATTTCACTCGTTCATTCATTGAATTAACGTATAAAACACATAAAATGTTTTATGAGCTCCCTTAAAAAAATTGGTGGTATCCAAATATTAGTAAGCCTGAAAATGTAAGTTTTTTTCACTGTATTGTACAGGCTGTATTTGTACAGTGTCTGTCATTTCTAAATAAAATATTGAGATTTCTCCAAAAAAAAAAAGAATGGTTAATTTCCATCTGTGTTCTCGTAATTTCCATCTGAAATTTGTGGAATTTCTATATACTCAAAAAATAATTGTGAAGTTCTTAAATGCCATTCTGCTGTATTTGAACTAGGTATGTCCATTTTTTGACGTATAAAGCTTTACAGAAAGGCCAAGGTGGAAAAATAATGTAGTTAGTCTACCTGATCTGGTTAATATGTCGTGTTGTGCTACGTGCTTTTGTGTTAATGTCAAAGTTCATGACAGTGGTATGTCACTGTGAGATTTTCATACTTGGATGTCTCAATGTACATGTGTAGTCTTGACAAATATAAAGCAATCAAGCATTTGTATATTTGCTGCCTCCTTAGGGTTTCATATGCATAGAATTTATGAAGCGTCGAATGACAATATTCCACAGACCCTGCTTTATTTTTTGGTTTACAGCGGTTCGATCCCCTTGAAATCTTCGACGGTGATATTATGCTAATTTCAGTGACAAGGGTAGTGTCACTTGCACAAATTAAGAGATTTTTCTGGTTTTCTCTCTGATTACATGGCTGAAATGCTGAATGGTATTATTTTGCTATCAAAGCACAAAAAAAAAAAAAAAAAAACATGAACTTCCTTTGACCGTATCAGCAGGATAATGTAAGTTTTTTTGAAAATACTTTAAACATTCTGTACATTTAAATATTCTTAAATTTATAAATTCTCATCCAAAAGAACCACCACTTAGATAATTTTGCACATAGATTCTTAAAATTCTCACCAACCTCGACCAGGAAGCTAGCCCCACACCTTAGGAGCTAAGAGGCAAGCGCAAAACCACTTGACCATTAGTGCTGGTGTATCCTTATATTGAATTGCGAAAACATTCAGAATACTGGGAACATGTGGTGTGGTGTGATAACTCTGTTTTCTTTTATTTTCCCACATCTTTAATGGTTCTAACTCAACTGCATAAAAGTTGTAAATTGCCATGTGCAGGTTTCTTTAATTCATCTAAAGTACTGACCTAACTGATAGAATACTTACCAATTAAATTTAGACACAACACAGATGTATACATACTAAAGAAATACAAGCAATATAGTTTGATTGCATATGCGATGTAATTCAGCAAATAGCAATTTTCCAGGACTGTGGAGGCCTGCATGCTATATGCATGAATACAGGTTAAGTGTTGATTCCCTGAGCTCAACATTTTCATAGTTTTAGTATGGAAAATGGGCGGTCCTGTATAATTGACGTTTTCCCATTAATTCTGACACTTCTTTTTAGAATGAAGTTAGTTTGTATCTTTGGCAATCATATTTGCTAGTATGAGTTTTCAGCACAATGCCCTGCATCAGGTATTTTGGTTTTACCAGTAGAGTATATATCTTGCCTATGAATATGCTTGATAGATATATACATGTTGAAGTGAAGGTTTCCAGCTAGTCATTCAGTCATCAGTAAAGAAACATGGCCACAAAATGCAACCCTAATTGTAGTTATTTATTTTCATATACATTTTAAGCAACATTTGATCCAATCTCTATTTAGCGGCAACTAAGTACTTCAAAGTTTTTGAGATATTAGTAGATGTCAGGCTTTGGAGGAGGGTTGAATAAGTTTTCACGGGTACGCTCCCCAGCCTTATATTGTCGCATTCGCTCTTCTTGCATAGCTTCCACACGCTTATCCTGAAAATCAATTCAAAAAGTGTGTATTTCGAAATAATTTAATGTAAATCTATAGTTGCAGGTATAAATACAAAACCTCACCTGTTTTATTCTCAAAACGCACTCTTTCATATCATCATAATAGTCCATACACCTTCTCTGGGCTTGAGGAAATCCATAAGCTTCCAAACAATCAACGTATCGCATTTCAAAATCTGCACACCTCGGATTTCCTTGATGAGTTAATATAGTGGAGGCAAGGTCCGAAAAGGGCGTCTTTATGGCAAACGTAGACATTTTGTACAAGATCTAAATGTACACAATAGAAGGCCAGTCGATTAAATATCTACCTGAAAAAGATCATTTAGATTTTAAGCCAAATATAACCGCTCCATGTGTCTTATGCTCCAGAACTCCTCCCACCTGGCCAAGCCTATTGTTGGATTGCACCGATTACAACATCAAAACAATAACATATCAACTAACAAACTCCCCGTAAACTACATATCGCACTAACTTCGACTCGATCATTCCTTTGTAATATGCTCCAAGAAGCCACTTGTTACACCACAGTCAATTCAATTTTTTACCCTGTAGTCAGTACATACTGTAGTACCATTTGGCAGGGGGGGTCATTATACAAATTAAGTCAGACGAAGCAGTCTGCATGGTATTATGTCAGATGGACCTCAACATCAAAATTTATTTTTCCCGTGTTTGGAACTTTAACGAGGAGTATGGGATGGGAATTAAAGGAAGATGATCATGGCTATTATGAACTATCCCATCATTCGCATGGAAACCATGAAAAACGTACACAATCGAGGAAAGTCGAACCTGGGTCTACCGAAAGCAAGACGATATATTTCAACCAATAATAATCAAGAACAACTACCAATAAATCATAGAAAAAATGCCAGAAGGGGTTGAGATCCTAGCTTATAGTGCAGATCTAACTATAGCCTTTCTCTCAGCTAGTTGATTATACGTAAGCCTAAAACATTTTACTATAAAACATACTCAATCCTTTCTCGAAATTATAAGCTATGTATCATGGAGATGAGGAATGGTATATTAAATTCCTCCGCCATAAATGTCCTAAACTTTAGGTTAAAAATAAGAAAAATTTACCAATTTTCCACCGCCAATACGAAAGTCAGCTGGTCGCCAAGTCGGGTGGGGATAAAACGGAGTCGTATAGGGATTTTCTGTATGTTGTCTCTCGTCAAAACATTTCCGTTTCAAGGATTCGCACATGCGCATTAGGCTATATGCACAATGAACGAATTGAAGACAACAACCGTCGTCACTCATGCGCAGATGAAATTGCCATACGTCATTTCTACTATTTGGCTGTCAAAAACAAAATGGGCGAGAGCTCATTTATTGTAAAATATATGGAATACACGCGAGAAAAGTGGTGACGTAATTTTCATTGAGAGCCATATTAGTGTCCTAACTATTATCTTAAAAATAATGAAATAATTGCACCATATTTTCACCGTTGCATATATTGCACCGTTACGTAGTTCGTTCATGGATTTTAAGAAAAACATAAATAAGGCAATGTAATATTGACTGGTTAGAAATATATTAAAATAGATTTGTTACAAGATTTAATCTGCGCATGTGCACACCACAGTATCCGAACCTCGATCCGAACAGACCAGTAATGAGTATGGTGACTCCGCCCACTTTACCTAGCAATGAGCTCGCAGCGCTCACATGAATAATGTTTGAGTGACTATGGGAAAAGTCGTTCACTTTGTTAATCAGAGTACTCACTCCTACTTTACTCACAAAAGTAAGCTACTTCACTGAACTAGTCCATCGTTCACTCATGTCGTACAGCTCAGTCGCTAGTTCGAAGTTTGAACCAGATTTAATTTCGACTGAAGTAAATGACGTAGTTCACTTACTCACTTGAGTGAACTAGTTATTTTTTCCGTTCACTTTTATACACTATAAATCGCTATAAATACTGTTTTGCTCCCGTTTTGATCACCGCAGTTGGGAGCTATTTTCTGCCGCTACCATCAGTCTCATAGCTTTTGATTTTTATTTATTTTTGTAAGTTAACATTTGACAGCTAGAAGGATTTTTATTACGCACAGATTTTGTTCAATGGTAAGTTTTGGTATCTGTATTACTATTATACGGGCATATACACGTGCAGCTCAAATAGGATATTTGGTTTATGTGGATGGATACATGTATGTGATCAGTGTGATATGTGATTGGCTTTTTACATGTATGGCGCCAAAATGGCCAAAAAACTATTCGATCTTTCGAATATGTCACTGAAACTGTGAGATGTTGACAAAAAAGTTTATTTATGCATTTTATTTGTTGTTATTATAGATGAGTCAAAAGCGGTTAAATGGAAATTTGGAGGTGAATGGTGCCGTGAAGCGTGCACGAATCTCCGCAGAGGATAATTCGGAGACTGAAAGTGTCCAGGATGTATCGGTATGTGCTTTCGGACGCATCGTGAAACATTTTCCCTCATTTAGCCCTCCTTGACAATTAATTTTTTTTAACTAGGAACCGTTCAACTCTGATGTTGGTGTTATTGAGCATATTGTTTTGAAGAACTTCATGTGCCATGCCCACCTCGATTTTGTGTTTGGCACAAATGTCAACTTCATTGTGGGAAGAAATGGAAGTACGTTAAAACCATGCATGCAAAGAATCTATTTTATTATACAGCCCTTTATTTATTCTAATTGTCAATTATGAAGGTGGCAAGAGTGCTGTGTTAACTGCGGCAATCATTGGCCTAGGAGGTAGTGCAAATTGTACCAATCGAGGTTCTTCTGTGAAAACATTTATCCAAAATGGAAAGCAGTTCAGCGAAATCGCCATTAAGCTACATAACAAGGGTCAAGATGCATTTAAATCAAACGACTATGGCAATGCTATCTATGTTGTACGCAGATTCTTAGCAAATGGAACCAGTGAATACAAGTTGCTTAATGAAGATAAGAAGATTGTTTCAAGAAAGAAGGAAGAACTGAATCACATGCTCGATCACTTTAATATTCAAATAGATAATCCCCTATGTATATTAAATCAAGATGCCAGCCGCAAATTTTTGCAGTCGGACGATCCAAAAAATTTCTATAAGTTGTTTCTTAAGGGAACCCAACTTGCTCAGATGAAGGACGACTATGAATCAATCCATGATAAAAAAAGACTGGCCAACAATGTCCTGGAACATAAAATGAAGGTAATATAAAAATTCACCTGTGATCTTTTTACATTTGTGGAAATTTTTTACCTGCAAATCAGTCTTGTTACACTGATTTATTTCATCTTGACATTTTTTCAGATGTTACATTTTTCTTTTTTCTGTGGTAATTCTTAATAGTTGTGGGAAAATGCAATTTAATGTCAAGCAGAAATAGTATTTTTCAACTAAAATCTGATTCTCAATTCTCATCTATTGTGAGTTAAAATCTAGTAATGGCAGACAACTGTTTGCGAATTACTTAGTAGCTACAGAGTATTATACCAACTTATAAGTATCAAACAAAACATTTCAATTATTTTTAAATGTGTGAAAACAGTATGTAAAGAAAGCATATCCCCCATTTCTTTTTTATCAGATGGCTCTGCAATTATTTAAGAATTGTGAAGACATCAAATATATTATTAATGCTTTACAGATTATTTTTCTATATAATGAGTTGTTATTCTTCAATTTAGGCCATTCCAAACCTTGAAAAAGAAGAAAAGGAATGGAAAAGAAAGTTAGATGGCCTGAAATCTTTAGAGAAGCTTCGCGACAAAAAATTAAAATTAAATTCTGAATTAGCCTGGAGTCAAGTGTCTGCATTGGAAAAGGTATTTGTTCAGTATCTTTCTCGGCTGCCGTTAATGAAAATAGTATTTAATTATCTTTTGAAATAGGGAAGGGTTATTTTTCAATTACAGGATTGTCTTTATTACATTCTGTGCATATTTTTTTCATTTCATGTTTGCTAATATGCACGTCTAAATATTTTGTAATTTGCCTTACAGAAAAACACATTTGTTCAAAAAAAAAAATTTTGTTGAAAAACAAAAGATCTTCTAATAGATTGGTGTTTTCGGTTATCTTGTAAAAGTTGTCATTTTCACAATTTAGAACTTGTACACCAACTTTTTTTTGTACTGAAAATATTTTTTTTCATTTTCCTGCATCATTTATAATTGACTAATTTGTTGTACTGTATTTTATGCAATTTGTCTACTTATAGGATTTGAAT
>JAQGAO010001329.1:0-25129 GCA_034697705.1 Ommatoiulus sabulosus
TTCTCGATTTTAACATTGAACGATTTTTCGACGATTTTTTGAACGACCCACTGGGGGTGGGAGTGGGTGCGAATCGCACCTTAGGAGTCCCCCTTAAGGGAAAATGTAAATTTCTGAGTGCGACTTAACCCACATCTAACAACTTATTACCTCGCGATGAATTTTAAAATACATTTCCAATGAGCAAATTTTATTTTTAATAATAATTTCTGTATAAATATATTTAAAAAATTATTTTCATATTATGGATACGTATGCTGTAAACTGTAATGCATTGCAAATGTAGCCGCATATTCAACAATGAGTTGTATCAATATTATAGTATGTTTTGAAATATATTGTATTTGTGATGCATTTAGATGCATTTTATAACGTTTTAATCTATATGCTTATTTTGAAATACATTTAAATGTATGGTAAAGCTATAAATACCTACGTGCTCCAAATACATTTTAACAAAAATGTTTTATTAGAAAAATGCATTTCCAAGAATTTTGGAAGATTAAACCACATGGTATACCAATGCATATTTAAAAGCCAAATCGGCATTTTGAGGGCAGTTGAGAAAATTGTTTTTTAAGTTACTTGTACGAAAAAAAATGTTTATTTCTTAAGTCTCTTGAATATTTAATAGAAACGATCGATATTTTCGCGTCTTTGCGTATTAACCTACTTCTGTTAAGCTTTAGGCCTACCCCGTGAACCACGCAAAAAAATTGGAATAAAATTAATCCACGTTACTTTCGACTGTAATCTTTGTCGTGCTTAAAGGTTTATGAATCGTTCTTGCTGGTATAAAAATAAAAAATTTAAAATGTTTGAAAACTGTAGATTTACTTTGGTATTCCCTTCCGCCAAGAGTTCTGACATCAGGTAATTTTACTAAATCGACTGCATATATAGATTCTATTTGTGTCATTGGACTTGTGCCGAATTTTGTTCCTTGTCAATACGATGCTTCGGTTTGAAATTATATAATCAAAAGTAAAACAAATTCATAAGAACAAATCCAATTCATGCTTTATAATGAATACTGGATTTTTGCTGACATTGATGATTGATCTGATTAAAATCATGAACTGTCGATAATAAATTTTGGGTTTTACCGGAGTGGAAAACGTCAATATGGCCATATCTGATTATATATGGCCTAATATGGTTAATATGCATCCTTTATCTGACCAGATATGGCCCATATATGTGAAAATATGGTTTATATGGGATTATAATTTGTCCAGATATGGTCAGATATAGTCCATATACTGTATAGCATATCCCATAAAGATCCATATGTAAAACATTTACAGTTAGGTAAAGCCATATCCATGTAAAATGTCAAACATGTCATAATTACATGTATGTTAATCAATGTCTATATAAATAATTTTATACATAAATGGTTATTAGGTCTTAATAAAATAGATTCATGAATAACAAAAACTAAAACTGCTTATATATGTAGCTATATGTGTACTATATATGTAAACTAATTTTTCAGACATTACAATATCTGGAGATATGTCCCATATTTAGAAATATGGACCACATCTGCCCAAATATAGCATTTAACGACCATATCTGGTCAAATATGGCATATACAATATAAATTATATGGACCATATTTGGTCAAATATGGCATATACAATATGGACCATATCTGGTCAAATATGGCATATATGGACCATATCTGGTCAAATATGGCATATATGGACCATATGTATGGCCCATATCTGCCATATATGTCCAGACTTGTCCACTTTCTGGTCTGGCCATATATGGGATGTGCTATATATGGCCCATATATATTTTTTCAACCCGGGTATACGTCACTGTATTTGATAACGAATTTAATAATAAGTACAACGTGCAAGTAAAGAAAACATTCATGTACATGACTTTGTTTGAATTTTGTGTACAGTAGACCAGCCTTCCATGGTCGCAGTCGCTTTTCTGATCTATCATAATTGGGGATCAAAGTATAGTGGAATGCCGAGAAAGTCAACAAGCCATTGTTAGTGACCAACATTGCCCACGACTGGCCTCATCAAACAGCCCAATTGAACTGTTTCTAGGTGACTTCACGCTCGACGGTCAACTATGACTGACCAATGGAGCATGAAGTTAAATGTTTGTACATACATCTCCGCGAGGTTTCTTTGCGCGTTGACGTGCTATTGTTGTGATGCTGACCGAATAAAAGCCAGCTTTCATCAATCGATAAATCGATCACTACCGATATCAGCGTGTGGTGCTGACGAGATCTCGTTGATGTAGCGCGGAATAAAAACTGGAGAAACTGAGAAATGGCACCGTGGTTCAGGATTTTGATCATGTATCCTCATGCCAACCTTAGTTCACCAAGCAGCAATCAAATTAAAAAAAAAAAAGAGCTGCGCAGATTGACATCGTTGCAGGATGTCAAATGTATATTTCAGTTGTCATGTCAACTTGTGAAAGTTTTTCATTAGGAAAAATTCCATCGTTAATTATGCTTGGCAATGTTGTCACTTGCGCCACAGGCATGTTATCCCGAGATTCGCAGATCCATGACAACGCCAACTGTTATCGTGACATCAAAGTGGATTTTTGGAAAGGGTTACCGGGTGATCAACTTCTGACGGTTTCCAAATTTGACAACACGCAGTTCTCGCTGTTGCGACACCTTGTGGTCACTTCCTGTGTCAAAAAAAAATATGCTCTGACAGTTTTCAATTACAGTGAAAGCATGTCAAGTCGATTTCGCTTAATTCGGTCGGCCATTTTATTCGATCAAAACCTTCATAACGGATTTTTTCCTATGCTTTCCTTTATGAAAAAAAAATCGCCTAATCCGGTCATTCATCGCATAATTCGATCATATTTTCCCCGTGTCTACATAACGCAAATGCGCGAAACGAGTTTGAGCAGCTTTCGGACACGTTTGGACAACGCGCATGCGTGCATCTAATGCATCAACGGCAGTAGGCTACTCAGATGGATTTTATGCGTATTTTAGAAAATTAAATCTCAGCCGTTGCAGCAAACAGCCAACATCAAAACACTATAGTTACAACTTGGGACGGTCAGTCTTTAGTGTGTTTTTTGACTTGTATTGTCTATTTCGGTCAGCAACTTATTTCGGTCAAAATCGCTGGAAGCCTGGAACCAACGTGATCAAAGTAAGCAGCTTTCACAGTATCATCAACACCAAAGACTCGTACATGTATAATAAGCGGGTAGTAGCAAGACATGGTACGGATCTATTCTCAATTCCAGTCTTTACCCTGCAATCAGTACATAGTAAATTTGGCAAGGGGGTATCATCATACAAATTAAGTCAGACTAAGCAGACTGGTCATAATGGACCCCAACATCACAATTTAGTTACAGTATATTTCCAGTATTTGGGAGTTTAACGAGGAGGGTGGGATGGGGTATGAAGACGGTCATGGCCGATTTAATATAGGAACTATCTCAGCCTTCGCCTGGAGAAATTGTGGGAAACCATGAAAAACCACAATCGAGGATGAGCAATCGAACCTGGGTCTACCGAATGCAAGACGAGAATGCTAACCTCTAAGCCACCTTGCTCTCTGAAGCAAACTTTATCAACTTCTTCCAGTGCTCCAGACTGCAGTTATGCGATTCCCATCCAAAATGTTTCACGTTGTAATCCCATCATTTGGAGTCATCTACCTATTGAAATCCAGGCAACTTTGCACAAAAGATAACGAGCCGTTATGTACATGCTCATCCAAGCGCACTAACTCCCGCACAATGGGACGCAGTTATTGGAGCAAAAAATACACAAACACGGCATTATCCCGCCATCAATTACCCACGTGATCCGCATTTAAGCTTGTATTTATCCTCAATGCTTAACCCTGTACGCTTAGCGACCGCGTGGCTCGTAGCTACCGTGGATCTGCATCCTGGACATCAATGTCCACGCCAGTTTTTGCCAAACTAATTAATTGTTGTCCTGGGAACCGCTTATATGCCATGGAGCTTCTGCGCTGGACCGAGCCGTTTATAGTCCCACACGTGGAACCAATGCATTCGACCATGCGAGTATACTGTACAATTTTCAACAACAGTTGCACGCATAAAGGTCGAAGTTCATCTACTTTTACGCAGCACGAATGACTGTTTGCACAAATACTGTATGCAAAGAAACAAAAAGGGCTTTGCCTTTTGGGGATGATATTAAAGCATGTTCTGTATATATCACATTTTTTTTAACTTACGGGATTATTTAAAAAAAAAATATATGAGCAGTACAGTGAAAGCCGCTTAATTCGATCACGTTGGTTTTTAGCTATTTTGACCGAATTGACGATGAACGTCAAAGAACACGTTAGAGATTGGTCGTGCCAAGTTAATTTGTTATTTATTTAATTGTACATACTGTATGTATTAAAATGTAAGTAATGTTTGATGTTGCCTGTTTGCTGCAAAGGCTGAAATTTCATTTCTAAAATTCGCAGAAAATCATGAGTACAGCCGCTGCACTGGTGCATTGGAAGCTAACTCATGCTTGCGCGTTGTCCAAACGTGTCCGTGCTTGTATGAAGCTGCTCAAACTTGTTTACATTTGTAGACATGGGGCAATTTGATCGAATTATGCGATGAGATGACCGAATTAAGCGACTTTTTACATAGGGCAGTACTAGGAAAAATTCCGTTCTCTTTTGACCGAATAAAATGGCTGACCGGATTAAATGTGATCGAATTAACAGGTTATCACTGTGCTAGCTTATTGAGCGTGTAGATGAAACTATGAAATTTACATCAAGAATTGGAACGATTTATAAAATTTAAATCGAGAAGCGACGAAATTTGTAATTTGTATTTATTGAATTTTTCAGTAGTTAACTGTTCCTTGCAGAAATAAAAAAAAGTGTAGAAAACGTATGTTCATTGTGTTCTTCGGCGTTTATTTAAGTTTGAAAGTTTTGGATATTTGCTTAAAATTGCTTTAATTAGTCTCCCCTTAGGAGGGCGGCCATTTTGCAGCATTGTTAAGTCATTTCAAGCTGTATAATATACATGTACCTGTATTTTTCAACTTTTTATGGCTCAATCTACAGTATATCGATATCAATTTCAACGTTTTTTAATGATATTCTAAAGCTATTGAAGAAGAAAATTGAGAGCTAGTGAAGGAGGTTTTTCTTAATGGTGACAAAAGTGAAATTATAGGTCGTTGTCATGGTTGCCACTATCGCTTTCAATAAGAATTCGGTCTTAAAACTGATTTTACAGACCGATGGAGGTCCTTAAAGGAATGTTAGCATACATGTGCCCAATGGTAACATTTTTAAAAATTAAAAATGCGCTAATCCGTCTGCAATTTTTTTCATAAAAAGAATCCACAGAGTTTCTAAATTAAAGCAGTATAAAAGCATTGTTGAAATTAATGCATTTTGAAATCTCTGATGCGATGTGTTTCTAAGTTTTCATTAGTTTTTCTACTTTTCGAAGTTAACACAAACCTGAACTTTTTTGCAAAATGTCGTTTTATGCAGGGATTCTCGCATGCCATATAGTAACCGCACAAAATACGACATAGATGGCGCTGGAGTCTTATTTGTTACGCAATGCCTAAGCAACCGCACAAAATACGACATAGATGGCGCTGGAGTCTGTATTTGTTACGCAATGCCTAAGCATAGCACGAGTGCTTGTTTGGGCGCCATTTTTGACACTTGTCGTATGGAGTTGGATTTTGGAAAGTGACATGTCTATTTCTATATTTTTTAATACTTTTTCAGTTTCGTCGTCGCAAAATTTAAGATGTGTTTTCGTATAGTTTTAAAGATTTTGTTTTTGCTGCGCACATTCCTCAATCTTGAATTACATACAGCATAAGCCTCATCACAGAACAGAAGCCCGCTATACAAATAAAACGTTGACAGGCGTGGTTTTAACAAGAATTTACTGATATTTCCAGAATAAGAAGAAAATACTAAGAATAGTTCATAACTTCATTCCCAATCGATGCACGCATGTTTAGATTCTACAGATTTCAATTGAAATCAAGCGTTCCTCGTGATTCAACAATCATCCCCTTGTCGCGATTAAGGCGTTGATAAAAGCGGAGTTCAGGGGTCAGCCAACCTGGCCAGGATCAACATTCATAAGGTCCTTTGAAAAAGCAAAACGAAAGTCCCGCAAACTATTGGAATGATTTTGCGAAGGTGTCTTAGGCCGATTCGCTCCCCCCGCCCATTCTTCCACCTGTACCGGGCACAATGGTCCCAACGCCCCTCGAGGTCAATCCCGAAATACCAAAAGGCCTATTTAGCTCGGTTGAATATGGTGAATACTAAGCTGGACAAACGTTTTGGACTAGTCAAGAAAGGGCATTAAGTCTCTTCATTCATACGTGCATGTATGCACGCTTAGACCAGATTTGGGCCCTGTATAAGGACCCCTGCCTCCTCTGCACACAGGACTTCGTTTTAAACGAGAAAACTTATGTTTATGTACTTCCTTAATCTCATTTGGTGGCTCAATATGCTGCATGAGAAGGGAATGCGAAGAATGGCATGCTCGACGCATCGCAGTTCATGCATTTAAAATGATATTAAAACGTTTCCAGTATATTCGCAGAAATATGTGTATATGAAATTCAATATGCAATTGTTAATTTGAAATAGAAAAATGTTCATTGTTTGCAATATACGACTGCCGCCTACAAGCATGTACATGTAGGTTGGGGTTCATACACTATATATTAAATTGCATTATTCCACGATTGGATAAGATGGCAGAGTAATAAATTTGGGAATAATCTAGGATTGCATGCAGCATCGTACCACGCGAAGCATTTCTCGTGCGTTTACGGTTTGCGGATATGCAAATTCGCTCGTTGGCAAATTAGGAGATGCGCGGCGTGCAAACATTCTCGCAATTAACAGAATTATGAAGAAAAAAAATCCCCGGCCAATGCACGTATACCACTAATGTTCCAAGCAGCATCAGAAGATGTACATGTACAGTATAAATGGACATTTTGAGAAGATTTCATGGAATCAGTGGCTGAAACATTTGCACACAGCTGAAACATGCAGGGTACTAAGAATTGGTTCAAATTACTCTGCATGGTTTGGAGTAAAGTCGAACTCGGATAAGTTTTTAACCTATGTTTATGCTCAAATTATTGAGTTGTTTTTTTTTGCATGGTGCTGACAATTGTTTTGAATAAATAACATATATTTTGTTTACTATAACAGAAGTTTTGTCAGTTATAATGTTCACCGGAAGAAAACCATGCAGTGAAATGAATACAATGCTTGAAAGTTTAAAGTTCGTAACTTTGAGCAAAAATTGCATTTAATTAATGGAATACTTCGCTATAGTTGATGAAAACATGGGAGGAGTAAAAACGCGATTCGACTGTTTTAGTATACTCACTGCTATAGTCTATGTTGTATACTGAAGAAGACCCGATTTTCACTTATCAGTGTACAATTGAATACAAAGGTACATGTATACCTCAGGCTCGCTAAAACTGTCGCCTTGTCCGGGTTTTTCATTTAAGCGGTTTTCACTCATCCGGTTTCGTTTATCACGTAAAAGTTCAGGGTTTGACCATTCGTTTCCATTATCTCGTTTTTTTTCACTTAAGCGTTACCGGTTTCACTTATCCGAGTTCGACTGTAATGCATTTTAGCCATTCTGGCAGTTTCTCGCAAATCGTATAATGTTCATTTCCTGTAAATATTCCAGTCCTGAATCTGGTTTCAGAGTGTCCAGAAGTGTCCGAATATAGATACATTCTATTCCGTTTCGCACTCACGGGATATTCATAGCACTCAACACTCGTTTATTTAAGTTGTTATGGAGTTTGGAGATGAAGTCGATTCCCACGCAGAGATCCTTTGGTGCTGGGCCCATGCTTTCTTGAAAGATTTTCGTGAATGGAGATCCTTCGTGGGATGCTGCCTATCCATGCATGCTCTCCCAACATGGCTTCGGTGAGAGGAACAAACAGAAAGAGCTAGGCATCGAAGATATGATGAAATATATTAAATTCTGTGCCCATGGTTTCCCCTCCAACACCCATTACTAATATACAGTACATGTACATCGAATACGGGAACTCATGCGGAAATTCTCACGACCACATATAACGCGTGTGGGCATAGCACTTATGAATTTCTAGCCATTGCTTTATTGGGATGTAAGTCACCCGATCGTACGTATATAGTTTAAAGAAAAAAATGCCATATTTTCGTAAATGTACGAATATTTTAGTTGTAGAACTTAAATGCTACGTGATGAAACCATAAATGCGATGGTAACATTATTGAGTGTACATGTACGTGTACATAATTTTCGCAACTTTTGTGGGTCTTCGACTACATGTTTAAAATTTTCGCAACTTTTGTGGGTCTTTGACTGCTGTTTTCAAAGATGCAAAAAGCAGAAAAATCGACTTGTGGGTCATCCATAAATCGCGTTCATTCTGACGAGTTTGCTAATTTTTCAGTTGTAAAATTTATGTTTTCTCATTTCGCACAATCATTCAAAAATTCCGAAGGTGGAGGAGGGAGTGTTTCATAAAAATAGTATACACTAAGATGAAGGGGGTGTCTCATAAAAATCATACACTAAGGTGTCTTGGAAAAGTGATTCCGTGTAGAAGGTGTCTTAAAACTCACGAAGGTACAGGAAGGAGTGTCTCATAAAAATCATACACTAGGGTAAAGGGGGGTCTCTCATAAAATCATACACTATTAGGTGAAGGGGGTGTCTCATAAAAATCCTACTCTAAGGCATAAGGTGAAGAGTGTCTCATAAAAATCATATAGGCTACTACTAAGGTGAAAGGGGTGCCTCATAAAAATCTTACGACACCCCCTGAAAAGGGGGTGTCGTAATTTATGGATGGCCCTTTAGGGGATTGTGGGGGGGAGAGAAAGGTTAAAACGTATCCATTTGTTTGCGCAGGAGTAGTTCATCAAAAAATCAAAAATGTTGCAACATCTCTACCTTCCATTTACCGGTTTTCTGGCGAAGCCATTCCCTAATTCACTCTCGTCGTCCCGAACGAACCAATATTGCATTTCTCCGCCATTTGGGGAATTAAAGGGGGGGGGGAGGCCTACTATACCAAACCAACTTCGAAGAGACCGTAGTTCTCCCCATTCCTTGGAAAAGGGCACACAAAAGTGCGCGCTTTTAATTAGATTGCCGGGTTCGGAATTTCGGAGCGGGGAAGGTGGGGGCGCTCCTCACCCCCTGGTCTAATTAGTCGTCGCAGTGTAGCTCCTCGAAGGTGTGCTCGGGCGCCCCCTTCCCTCCCGTCAAATTGGGTGGCATAACATCGGTGCGGGGATCGAGGGCCCCTTGGCAGCCCCGCTTTTATTTGTTCAAGCGCCCTCTCCACTAATGAGGACCCAGCGTTGTCTTGGCGACGACGAGCAGGTTGCCATGGCAGCCGGGGATGCTGCGCCTAATCTGCAGGCGCACACGTGCCTGCAGCCTTGGGGGGGAGCCGCTTGACCCCGGTAATTGCGGCCAATTTCCAGAGTTCACGCCCAGGGAACGAGGCAGCAAAACGGTTTTGGGCCAGAATTAATCGGCGTACATGTATTTCGAAACTAATTTCGATGTTTTTTTTTCTAATTGCAGGAAATGCTTATCGAGGCGGAGGCCCCAGGGGCGGAGGAGGCAACTTTTCGTACGGTCGACAGGACAACCGAGAGGATAACTCGCAGTAAGCGCCTTTTGTTTCGTCTAATTGTTAGGGGTGGATTTACAGTTTAATTGCATTATGGGGCGGGTTTGATCGCTCGTTGATTTAACGACGCCCGAAGCAGGTTGCGGTCGTAAGGACGTACTGGGACACGAAGGGATAGGTTCAGTTGGTGACAGTTGAGCTATCCTGGCATCTGTCTGGAATCAATTTGAGATTTTAGATAATGATCTACGCGTTGCTACCATACCTGTTGGCATCTTAACATGATGCTACTATAGTGCTGCCACCTCGCTACGAGTCCATACCAATATGCCACAGAAAGTACGTGTACGTGTAGTTCACGTTCAATTGATAATACAAAAAAAATGTATAGATTGAATACGCACACGTGACTGTCATGAATTTTAATGTAAAAAAATACGTTTCTGGGATATCATGAGAGAAATTAAAGCACGTTATTTAAAGTTGGCTCCTATAACTTTTCTACACGTAGGCCTACACTGTATACCTGTACATGTATATCAAATGTTTTACTTGAAATCTCACAAAAATGCACGGTTTGGAGATTTCGATTGTGAAGTCATGAACCTTATCTTATTGTTCTTGCTAATACAGTAGTTGGATGTATCACAGATATACAGCATTTTTCAGGAAAAAACATATACAGTATGGTCAAACTTTCCAAAGTCATTAAGGTGATTACAGCCAAAATAATTTCGGGCATACATAGGGGAACTCAAAAATGTGCTGGGACACCAGCAGTTGTGGCAGTAGCTTAGTGGTAGCCAATAGGAATGCCGGATTTTGTACGACCTAGATGAAAACATTCCTATTGGCTGCCACAACTGCTGGCGCCCCAGCACATTTTTGAGTTCCCCAGCTTCCCCTAATATGTACAAAATAGGATAAAATCCAGTAATATTCCCAAATTCAAAAAAAAGAGGAAATGTTGATAATTCCAAATTTGTCTTCGATCGTGACATTATATTCACTTTTTCTTAAAAAAATCAATGACTGGAAGGGATCCATTAGCAGGTAATTTTTCAGCTTAATAATGACTATATGGGCAAATGAAGAGTCGGAGTAATATATCATATTTAAAAATGTGTGAATTTCCTATTTGAATTGTCGATATATTAAGCGCGAAAATGTCAAGGTACTCACTCTCGGTGATTTTGGGTAGTCTTAAAACCTCCTCTGGCGTTACGTGATCCTTCAGTAATAGTTCCTCTTCCGACGTTGGATTCGGATCCAGATTCTGTTCCTTCCTTTGCTTGGATTGCCTGGGTGCTGTTTCGCAGGTCGCTTTTTTCTTGGAGATGTTGCTAATGCTCATTTTCACACTCATAGATTCTCGATGAGGTTGAGCCTTATCCGAATTGGCGCAAAATTATAAAAAAATTAAGAAACGGTGAATGCGGAACAAAACCAAAAACAACCACCGTGCAGTCGATGCGACTCACGAATAACAAACACGGAACGTGCGCAGTGCGCATGCGTCGATCCGCGATAATGGCTGCGGAATGACAGGCGGCGCCATCTAAGGACGCGAAAATGAAACCTAGTCCTGCTCGGAAAATTGGAATATGTAAATTGGTTAAATTCTTGATAACTTGACCAGGGTTCCATCAGAAATTTCATTTTCAACTTCCTTGACTTTTTTCCAGGTTGTAAAAAAATTTCCCTGACCAATGACACCGTGAAAAATTGACATATTTTCCAAAATTGATACTGGAAAATATTTTTTAAAATTTACTAACGACAATTTTGAAAATTAACATAGAAATTGTTTTACACATTTTTAAAAATTGCATGAAAATTTTTTTAAAATGGGAACATTTTGTAATCGGAAAATGTTGAAAATTTGTGCTCGGAAAAAGTGGAAAATTTTGCAATTTTGTCCTCGGAAAATGCGGAAAATTTGTGCTCGGAAAATGTGGAGAATTTTGCAAATTTATACTCGGAAAACGTGGAAAATTTGGCCATTTTGTACTCTGAAAACGTGGAGAATTTTGCCAATTTGTGCTCGGAAAACGTGGAAATTTTGCCAATTTGTCTTTGGAAAACGTGTAGAATATTGCAAATTTGTACTCGGAAAATGTGGGAAAGTTTTCAATTCTGTCCTCGGAAAACGTGTAAAATTTTGCAAATAAAATGGGCCCCGAGGTAATCATGTAGAAGCATTAATTTTGGATACCAACAACATGACTACGTTGAATTTCCCTGACTTTTTGTCAAAATAAGCCATTCTTCCCGTGACTTTTCCAGGTTTTCCATGTCTGGGGATACCCTGTGTAAATAATCAGATTTGACGAAATTTATCATAGAAAATATCAACAAATACATGTACTGTATGTGTAGTAGAAGATAAACATTTTTTGCTGTTTTTCTCCATAAATTTCATCAATTTTCCATGCCCACAATCTTCAATATGCTTGGACAGAGCTGAAAAGTGCATCAAATAAGCAATGAAAAAGTCATTAACCACCTCTGATACCTTTAACTTTATAGGCTAGCTTAATATTAAATAAAAACGTGTTTTTTCTGTGAAAATACAAGAAATGGCATCCTATAGATAAAATGATCGATCTGGACAATAATTTAAAATGTATGATTTAGAGAACTCGCAATCATCATTCCAATTGAAAAAACTTTCGCGATAGTTATACACAAAGATTAAGATATTCGATGATCAACAAAAATATATAATTTCGATCGATAGACTACAAAACCTTATAAATTTCAATAATGTAATTTGTACTTCAGGCCGAGGATTATAATGTGAGACACTGTCTAGAATACATTTTCAAACGAGTTAATTTATTTATGTTATGGAATGATTTAATTACGCAACACGCATTTGTTCATAATTACCAAAAAATCTAATTTGAGCTTTTGTAAACTAATTCGTAGTGCATTACTTAAGTCATTTACATTCCATCGTCGAGCGTAACGTTACTTTTCCGCGCGATCGAGTAATGATATTTTGTTTTTAAAAATTAAGAAAGTGCTAATGGCAGTGGTAGTAAACTTCTCTTTCGAGTGTAAAGGGTGTAAATATAAAAAATCAAAAGTTTAAAATTCAATTTGATTTCGTGAAAACAGTATAGCGAAACCACTCTAAATGCTCGGTTCAGAACCGATGTTCGTAAGAACTTGACTGCAGATATTAAGATGCGACAAATTGCGTTGAAACTGAAAATCAGATTTCCGAGACTTTCCATAATATCAAATACATACATTTGGCACAGTATGGGCTTAATCGTGGAAAAAATTAAAATAATTAGTGTTTGATCTGAGAAAACAGATCTTTGAGAATATCGTGAAAGAGCACTTTATCAGATTCATAAATTCAAACCTAACTTTCAGAAATAACGTGAAATAACGCTCGACTTGTCAACAATGTGCTCATAAATCTCTACGCTGCACAGAATTCATGCATTTACCAGCTAATATTATTTAAAATATATTACAGTAAAATATCTTTCCTCAAAATCTATTATCGAGCCAAAACCGTAACCAGTCTCCTGGAAGACAGCAAAATTTACATTACTCATCGAAATAATATTATCGAACTGACTATTTAAGAAAGTCGATGAAAAACTTGACATTAAACGAGGGTCAAGATCAATGTAGTGACCTACAAATTGAAAAAACGCAATTCAGTTTGGAAGAAACGAAATTTAAGAAAAATTATCAGTTTTCTCAATAATCTATGTCAGGGTTCCCCCAGAAATTCCCTTTTCAACTTCCCTGACTTTTCCAGGTTTTAAAATTTTTTCCCTGACCAATGATAATGTCAAAAATTGACATTTTCCAAAATCGACACAGTAAAATATTTTTCAAAATTTACTAATGAAATTTGTAAAATTAAAATAGAATTTTTTTTCAAATTTTTCTATTAAAAATAAAATTTTGCATGAATAAATTTTGAAAATTTGACAATCTTGTATTCGGAAAATGTAGAAAGTTTTTCAAATTTGTACTTGGAAAACGTGGACAATTTTGCACATTTGTCCTTGGAAAACGTAGAAAATTTTGCATTTTGTCCTCGGAAAAACGTGGAAAATTTTGCAATTTTGTCCTCGGAAAACTGGCAAATTTGTACTGGAAAAATGTAAAAATGTTTCCAAATGGGTCCTGACTACGTTGAATTTCCCTGACTTTTACAAAAAAAAAAGTCATTCTTCCCTGACTTTTCCAGGTTTTCCAGGTATGGGGAACCCAGTATGACCTTAAACTAATACTATTTCTCACTATTTCATGAAAAGTTAAAAGAGAACGTTAGCCTGACAGAAAAAGTCATTTTAGTTAATAATAATTCATATATTAGCATTATTTTCACAACGTGGAAATAGTATTTCAACTTCCAGGTGTGTCTCTTTTAATCCTGCCCCCATTTAAAAAAAAACTTATTTCTTCTCTAATAACAAACAGTTATTAAGTAATTGAGTTTTTAGACGGGTAATAACAAGTTCTACGTCGCGAAACATATTTTATGCCAATATCGATGTTGTTCACCTGAGGAAGGGGGCAAGTTAGAGACAATTACAAAGAACCAGATTATGCGTACTCCAAAATGGCGGACTCGTGAATTCGCGTTACTCTTAACAAAATGTACTTTCGAAATCAGACCTTTCGGCAGCTTTCTCTTTTTTTAGCCAAAAAATAAAATAAAAGATAAAAACGTGCATCGATGAAAAATGATAATGTAGATATGGATGTTTTAATGTTTATAAATAAAAATTGGATTAAAAAGTAGTTTACAAACAAAGCATGAGCTTTTTAAATGTACAATATGAGAGAGCTTCGAAAAACTGTAATTAAGAGCGTCTACCGTGGGATATTTTGAAGATAAGTTTTAGCATACGATGAAGTATATTCGAGTCATTTTTTGCACGTAGAATAACTAAGGTAAATAACTAAGAAATGTGAATTGAACACTTTTAAATTTGTCACGCATTAATTGAAAATTAATAAAAGAAAAACTGGAATTTTAAAAAAATGCACCGTCTGGGAATTAATACGCGCGGCACCGGGTAAAAAACTGTTTTTAATTCGTTTAAAGTTGACGCGCGGAAAGTTTAAAAAGTTGTGAAATTCACGATTACTAGTTATCTACCTTTAAGCCGGTCACGCACGAGGAAAGTTATAACTGGAAATACGACATGTTCAAAAAGTTCTGTTTTTTAGAATGTGAATTACGAGAAATAAAATGTTTCAATTTGTCAGTTATAAAAACATAAATGAAGTCTAATTACTTTCCGTTTGAGCCACGGTTAGTAAAATGCTCAGAAATATGCGCTCGGCTTTTCGAACACGCCGAAAATTGCCAAGTTTCCAGACATAGCTTTCCTCGTGTATGGCCGGCTTTAGTTAAAAGTAGACGTACTCTCGTACCAAAAATACATTTCATTTTCTGCCCAAAACTACCTTCGTGGTAATTCCCGAGTAGAATGTACAGCTGGTAGAATCTCTTAAATACGAAATAATAATCGAGTGTATATCACGGGGCAATCTCAAAGTTAAGCGTGTCACGTATCAACGGGGGTTAGGGAAAAAACATAGGGTGAAGCACGAAATGGGGCTGGGTGCTCGGGTGATTTCGTGAATTTTTCACGTCTAAAAATCTGCTTTATACAAACTTTTTAATCGAAGCTGAAACTGGAAGCGGGGCTTGGGTGGCTGCCATCATCGTCGTCATCATCATCGCCTCAGATTTTGCGCCCGTGACCGGCGGTTCTTTGGCCGCGCACTCCGTAATACTGAAGACGAACTGAAGGCAACCGCACTTCACCAAGCTCCCGTGATGTAACAGCGCCGTTCCTTCCCAGCCTGCGCCGCTAGCTCCGATCATGCCGGAATTACTCGATTTACAATTACACGGTTTCCAGCCCTAAATAAAGTTAGGTGTACGAGATTCAGCGGGTTATTAGCAAAACAAATTTCACTATTAAATCTGCGAGCTAAAAAATGCTACCAACCCGTCCCGATTGAGAAGTCATCGTCAACCTCTGCGAGGGGGACGGCTCCCGGCATCCCCTGTACTTGTCGATGATGCCTCGAACGGCAGCCACCACCGTGTTCGTGGCAGGTACAACAGTATTCTTCTCGGAGAAGTCGCACGAGTAAAGCACGTTGTCGACGGTCGTGCCGTGCTCGCTGTAATTTAGCAGCTCGAAATGCTTGGTCATCTGCAGTGCGAAAGAAATACAAGAAAATATTGTTCATTCCAATTTTCTTTCGTCGCCGACAGTTACCTACAACCCCGTACCCGCGATGATATTTTCCAAATGTTAACTTCAAGATTTATTTTCCTTTTTTTACGTTAGCACGCGTTCTTTCGTGATTATGAAATTGTTAAATTGCCGGACGCAAAGATTTGAAAAAAGCTTTGCAAGAATTTTTGCGCGAGTGATTTTGTCTTCTTTCCTAGTTTATTTTACTTGTTTATAAATATTAACAGCCTTAGGAGGATGAGTAGCACTTCCGATAAGCGGCGCTTAAAATAGCGTAAACACTCCTCGAGGACGTGAAGACAGAAATATTACCTCATCGTAAAATATGCAAGCGTGTCGCGGTGATATGTAATTGCAGTGTCCGTAACTCGTCAAGCACATATCCATGTCGCCGCCTGGAAAAAAAAAGCAGACGATTACCCAAACATTTCCAGTTTAAAAATTTTATAGAGGAAAGAAAATTAGCGAATTAGAAGATACTAAATTTTGGCAATTATTCCCATTGATGTGATATCTCTGATAAAACAAATCGATAATTTGCACCCAGGCCGGGTTCCACATCTGATCATCACTGTTCGTTGTACACAAACTTTGTTTCATGAACAAAATCATTAAAAAATGCAGCATTAAAATTACTTTCTGGCTTCGACTACGTGTATACTCTGGTCTCAAACCCAAGAAATCACGAATGCGCAAACATTCGAGCATCCGAAATCCGGAACACTTTTGGTCCCGAGCATTTCAAAACCGGGAAAGTTACACGCTGCTTAATTAGTTAAACAAAGATACAGCACCTGTTCCGATGGTGAAAACTCTATAGCTCATGGCGCTGGGAAGTCCCTTCCCCGAGAGGGGAACCAAGCTCGCTCTTGACTGTACTTCGTTGGAGCCAACCGGCAACGTTTCGGAAGACAGTTTGGGCTTCATTTCATTCGTTGTTTCTAACGAATTTTCAGGGATAAGCTGCTGTAACCTTTGCCACGCAAGTATGTGCACCATTCGATTATCGAGCTTGCTCAATTCGGCAACTGTTTGAACGGAAAACGGGAAAGAAAACTTCAAATTTACTTCGTCACGAGTGGAATTTCATATGATTTATGAGAAAAGGATCGATTTTCGTAAAGCCTTAAATTTTACCAAAACTCGACTCCTCCCAAAACCGCCTACCTTTTCCGTCGTCGATGCACGTTTGAAGCAGATTGTTCAAATCTGAAATTCCCGGAGAAGTGCAGTTGGCGTTGGCAAAGTTGCCTTTTGGGGGAGGTGTCAACGAAGGAGTTGACATAGGAGAAGCTTTAGCTGAAAAAAAAGTCACGTTTAAAATATTCGTGGTGGTTAGCAGGGATAGTCAACGAGAAAGTTAAATTAGCTGGAAATAACTGTACAACTGTAGGACCTTCTGAAGTAGGGATTGCACCATAAATCAAATCAACCACTGCGGAAAAAAACTTCCACTTACTCGATAAAGCGTTCGGAGGAAGGTTCCTGCTCGAACCCAAAGCAGCGATATGCGTCCCCAACGAGATTGGCGCGCTTCCGGGGATGCTGCCAGCGTGCTGCGGGATCTTCGTCTGGATAATGTACATGGAATTGTTAGCCCCCTGTATGGGTGCCTTTGAAATCACGGTGTTTTGGGGCAGAAACGGAGAACTGATCCTGCTGCTAGGTGCCGCCGCTCCGAGTCTGGCAACGGTGGTTTTGTTCATTGTACTAACCACGATGCTTTTCCCTTGGCTGCCGTGCTGGTTCGTGATGCCCGAGTCTTCCAACGACGGCGAGGTTTTGCTCGCGTAACCGAGCAGCGACTCGTTTTTCATCCTCGGCAACGCGTCGCTCGCCTCTCCGTTGACCGGCACGGCCAGTCCGAAAGGCTTGGTGGAATCTTGCGGGTGCACATTTCCGTTAATTGTCACTTTGCCACCGATGGCAGCAACAGAGCCAGCTGTTGCCGCCCCGCACGCTTTTTGCAGCGAAAAGTTGCAGTCCGCTGCGGTCGATTTGAAGTTTGAACTGTTGGTTGCATTCGACGTTGCGGCGGCGGCGCTAGTACCGCCGTTGTTGTTGTTGTTCGTGTTATTATTACTATCGCTGCTAGCAGTCCTGGTCATTTGGCGTTGCATAAAGAACCTCGCGATTTCGGTCTGCAGACCCACGACGCTAGCCAGCCACTGGAAAGAACGAGGAGATGCTGGTTAGTGTCTATCCCGTGACGAGTAAATCGTCACAGGGGTCAAGAAGACACCCAGCGAAAGAACGATGGGAAATATATTAATTTACGAGATGCACTTTAATCGGTAGCACAATTTTAGATAGCAAGACCCTGGTATAAGCAGTTTCCGTTACCTGTGGTTTTAGACTATTAAATTAAAAACCAACAAGAATTTTAAACGCATATAAATTTTCCTCATTCAGGTAAATAAATAATGGGCGTAGGCTGTCGAAAGGTGCCAAAAAATGTATATCTTATTAAGTGGAAATTTAAGAACGTTTGGCATGAATTCTATAATGGCTTTAGAGAGGGCACATTCACGTACATATTTTGATTACCAGTACAATAACCCAGCACTTTAATATTAAAACTTTTGAGTACGATTGCTAAATTAAACTTTGTCGTAGGTACGTGTATGTCTTTTTAAGTTCGGGATTGTTTACGGGAAGGGTCGGACAAAATTATCGTGACGTATGCTCGTGCTCCACCCTGGATGAAAGTATATATGAAATCTACTTCCAAGAATCCAATAAAAACTTTTTCGGAGCTTAGCGAGTAAGGTGGTTTTCACAAAAATCTCGCGAATTCCCAGCAATTATTTTCGGCAAACCTGAAGCCACAAAAGCGCCCATTTCCAGTTATAAGGTTAGTACAAATTTGCAAACGGACCATGTCTTGTTCTTCTCGCGTTGCCAGGGCCGGTTCCGAGCGAGCCATCGCGTCACTGGCCGGCGTTTGAATCTCTCCGCACAATGGCAGTGGTTCGTTCACCCTAGGCAACAGGTTTGGTGGGTTCTTGTAATGATCTTTTATTGCTTGAGGTACCTTTCGAGGAACGAAAATTTTTAAACTGCACCATTTTCGTGAAGTAAAATCCAATTTTGCATAAACCGCGAACCCTTTTACCTGCACTCGGTTGCGAGGAGGAAGTTTGATTTTGTAACGAAACGGCGGGTGATGCCGATGAATCTTCCTCAGGAAATTCACTTTGATTGCATCTTGGGACAGCGTACCGGAAAACTTGTCCCAGAGCTTCACTCTCTCGGTTAAACTCGTGGACGACAACATTTTCTCGTCCTGAGAGAAAATTGTTATAAATTCACAAAAAAGCAAACATGCCAAACTTGCGTATTGTTACGTAGCTCTAAAATAACTGCAAATTGGGACTTTTTTGTTTTCAAATTTAGCCGACGTTTCTTTGAATGAATTAGAAACTTCATTTTATTTTTATGAATCGTCATCTAGCATTTGATACATGCAACGGATAAAAAAAATGAATTTTAAATAAATTTAAATAACTAAATTAAATTAAGAAGAACCAGGAAAGTGTTAAAAAATGCGCGATTCCCAATTTCTAGTTATTTACATCCGTTAAACTCGTAAAATGAAAACACGTGAACATGCGACGCATCGATAATAACCAGAATATGTTCCGGATGATTCGGACACATCCAACGGCCGCTAGGCAGAGCCGTCAGCGGTGGATCGAGACAGTCTTGATGAAAAAGAAGCGGGCAAAAATCACACTGGATCAGAGGAGCCTTGCGACAACTCCTGCAAACGTAAACGTGATATTAAATTGTGGAAATTGTGTGAAACGATGCAGTGAGGTGAGACCCCCATATCCGCGATTGGGGGAGGGGGGGAAGTGTTTGGTTCCATGACTCCCTTAGTAAAATACCGAACACTATTTCATATGTTTTTCAACGAAAATATAGACTCATGACAAAGTTACGAGTATTTAGCAAATTTATATGACATTTTTGGATGTTTTTAATTAAAAAATTTAAAATTGCGGATACAGGAGTCTCGCTGCATTCGGAAATAGACCCAATGCAGATTTCATCATCATGCCATTATCACGTGACATTTCATTCATTCCATTAATGAAAATTATCCGGAGTCACGTTCTTTTGGTTGCTGATATGATGAAAAAAAATCATGTATGTCCTTACTCTGCATAAAGTTTATACCACTACATGAACTGAACTATATGATGAGAATGAACTTCTGGGAATGAAAAATTGTTCGTACTTGCGACATTCGAAGCAAACTTTCGACGGCAACGGAACGATGCCATTGTCCAATTCGTGGGCGGCTTTTTTAGATGCCGACCTATTGCCTTCCTTCCTCTGGGACCTTTTCGTCGGACCTTGCGGACGACCGAAGCAACTGCCCGGCAACACGGTCGTGCACTGCAACTCGTTGGGCAAATTAAACTGTTTGGGATTCATGAACGACGCCACTCTTATCAAAGTCTGCAAAGGAGATTCGTCGGTAATTTCACTGTCATCCTCCTCGATGTCCGGCAACGTGTCGTCTTTCTCTCGCCCCGGCATAGATGACCTCGAAGTTTCGTCAACGTCTAAATTAACGTTTTCGGAGCAATCCATTTCTTCTTCTTCTTCCGCGGCATCCTTTCTTTGGCAATTGCCGCTTGCGCTGACGCTGTTTGGGTGAACACGTTCACCGCCTTGTTGGCTATGAAGGCTCGCGGTAGATTTAACATCATCCTCAACTCTCTATTGCAAAAAAAAAAGTTCAGGGAATGTGAATTTCAAAATAAAATGCTCTCATCCTCGCAAACTAATCAAATAATTTATCCGATACATAGCGTACAAGTTTTTCAATAATAGAAATAAAAATCGGACAAATAACTGCAGTACTCGCTCATTCGGACTAGTCCAAGAATGTTTCAAGATAAAGGTCTAGCAAAAAACTCGAAATTGCAAAAACTGAAATGTTCCCAAATCTGAAACTTTTTGAGCGCCGAGATTTGACACCGCGAGTGGAAAATTCCACACCTGTTTCTCGTGTGAAAGTCAAGCGAAAGTTTCGATGTCGTGATACGAAAAAACCGTACCTCCTTCGAATCGAGGATAGAGCTGCGACATCGATGGCAGAGCCATTCTCCCGTTGGCAAATCCTCCTCATCGAGCGGAGGATCACTACGAAACGAAACAAGTTCGTATCTCGTGAAACATCATTACATCAACCATTCCATAAAAGAAACGTGAGCGAGTTAATCGGGGCTTACTGGCACACCAAATGAAACGCTGCCGGACAGCGATCGCAGCACAGCAAGTCGCCTCCTTCCTTGCAACTATCGCAACAATCGTGATTGATAGCTCTTCCAGGTCGACGATGCGATATCAAAGGTCTTTCGTGCCTTTCCCGCTTTAATCTCCTGCTTTCTTCGGTCACAGGAGGCGCCAACAAAGCTTGGATTTGCTGAAATTAGACCGAAAATTTACTTACGCGCAGCACGAACGCAATCGGATTTCAGGTACGTTATCTACAAATGCAGAATATCGAACGTGCATTTAAAAACTCGGAAACCTTCGCGGTAAGTGCTACGCTCTCGAAGTTTCGCAACTCATTTTAAGATTTCTTAAATCTATTATAGTTATTAAATTTTGATTGGAAATCTATGATAGTAAAAGTAGATGATTTAAAATTTTACTCAACGGTTCACAGTTGTACGATTAATACATAGTACCATGTAGCATCGTCGGAATTTAATATATCATATCAGAAAAATACGTCCGAGCAGTATTTCTGCGGCAATATATTTTAGTGATTTTTTACTGAAAATTAGACTTTTATGTCTATATGAACTTCAAACATTGCAAAACAAACCATCAAAAAGTGTCACTCACTAGGAAATTAGTGGTTTTCGAGCTTACACGATCAATTATTCCTCGTTCCTGCTTAGTCATCTTACTCTCGATGGATTAGTTAATAAACTTGATAAAGTGACAAGTAATGCAACAGTCTATAGTAGCCTATACGATTTTAAGTATAAGAAAATTGAGGGAAGTTAACAGAAAATTATAAAACAGGCTGGATTGACCAGGTTTTAGATGGAAAAACAGAGAGAAGCGTTACGTATCATTACTCGCAACAGCAATAAAAAGGCATTCAACGTTTGCCTAAAAAATGCAAATGCACTGGCCATATATAGCTCACCATTTTGACTCCTATTTTGGAGCTAGAAATTAGTCAACTCGCGTACGTACCGGCATCAAACCTCCGCTGACGTTCAGATCGTACTCCACGCTCGTCATTTCGTCCAATCTGAGCTAAAGAAATAGTCGTCAAATCAATAAAACTGGCTGAGAAGTGGCAGCGACCATCGAGGTCGACTCCATGCCTCTTTTCATAAAACAAGTGGAAATTCGCTCGATTTTTCCGCGCTTCCCACGGTCCGGCGATGGAGAGAAACGGATCGATTTCACGCCACAACTTCGACGGCCGACGATATCTTACGACACAGTGCGGTTTCAGGGTGAATTATCCGCCGAAATCGACACAAAGACGAAAGTCAAAATGGCATTTTTAAGAAATTTGCTTCCATTTCTTCGATCAAAATGTCGGACGAGTCGTATTGCGCATGCGCCAGCGAAATGTATACAAAGATGGAGTACGGAGGCCTTTGCGGGTCAGGAAATATTAGAACTGTCAGTTCATCGAGTTTACAGTAATTATGGTTTGTATCATTTTCCGATAAAATTAATGGGAAATTACACGTGGAACGAATCATTTTCAGAAAATGCAATATGACACGGTCTGACTAAAAACTATTTTAGTCAACGAATTTACCGTTATTATCTGAAACTATTAATTGCTTCCAATTTTTGCTCATTTTTATTTAGCCATAGAGCGTATATATTATAAAAAAATATTAAAAGTAATTTAGTAGTTATTTAAAAAAAGTTGTACACAAAATGTAGAAATTATATTTTTGTATGCTGTCAAATGATACTGGCATTTTTGGTCATTTTTTACGGAGACCCTTTGCATCACCCAATTACAGGGTGTGTTACAAGTTTGTTACGATATTACAAACTCATTTTCATGATTACAGAACCCATGTAAAAATAGATTGAGATAAGCAAGATGTGGATTGGTGCAATTTGTAAATTTAGAAATTATTGGATAAGAAACAATCAAGAAAAAAAATTAATAGGTTCAATTCAATTCAATTCTTTACCCTGCAGTCAGTATATAGTACCATTTGACAGGGCTGATCATTATACAAATTAAGTCAGACTGAGCAGTCTGGTCATGATGGACCCCAACATCACATTTTTAGGTATATTTCCCATATTTGGGATTTTAACGAGGAGGATTTGTTTGTGAAAGACTTTCTTCTCAGAAAGATTTATTTATAAGATTCGGTTTGAATTTATTATCCTTCATCCAGGATTAGGAGGAAAATAATTTGGTGGCGATTAAAACTATCACGATATGATTAACGAAATGCTCGGGAAACCTAGGGAAATTGGAATATACATACACTGACTTAATTATCACTACTTAAATCGACATTATAAAAAGCCAAAGACTCTGGGAAATATTACGCCAACTTACCATTTCACTCTGATTTTTCCGCATTCTTGTGGATACCTCATTTTTTTAAGCCTAGAAGCAAAAACTTCCAAAATATATAACAAAATAAGATCAAGTTACATGTTGTTTATATTCATTTTTATTTTTAATATCAATTTTCTCACTCCAACAATTTTATATTATGCAAAGTTCATTAATTGATGGATTTGTTAGCATTGAATTCTCGTAAATATTTAAATTTCTTGGTTAAAGAAAACAAGCCGGAATTTAAAAATATTTCGAGACAAGACTTCATAAAAACAATGCGAGTCAGTAGTCAGACTAATCCAATTCTCGTAAATATTTAAACTACTTCAATTTCTTGGTTAAAGAAATGAAGCTGGAATTTAAAAATATTTCGTGACAAGACTTCGTAAGAACAATGCGAGTCAGTAGTCAGATTAATCCGCATCCACCAACGTATGCTGCGGCACTGGTGGCCACTAAATACTCTGGGCCCACGATAGGTTTATAAAACCGAATAAATCCAAAAAACAGACATTTTTTGCAAATGGACCAATGAACAGTAGATGCCACTGAACTTGTAGTCACTGCATTCTATAAACGCCACTTCCTTCGTTTGACAAATATGTCATCAGTTAGAGGATTAAGTTATGGCCAATCTAAATAGCTGAATAACGAACGTTTTTTTTTTTTTAAAAAAAAAGGCATTGATAGACTAGAACACTTGCAACTAAGGTGAAGCGTTAGTAAAATGCCAAAGGATGGAGGTTTTTAGAGTAAATTCCAATCTGTAATATTCATAATTTCTAAGAAAGAAAAATTGTCCCCTAGAGAACTTCCTTAATTATTTTTTATTTCCGAGACATTTTTCCATTTTTTTAAAAAAAAAATAACTCTGAAAAAGGATTACATCGGAAATGGTCATGATGGAGACTCGGGAAAATAAAAATAAGCTGGTTTACTAGGGGGACAACCTAGGGGTCAGGGGACAATTTTTCGTTTTTTGGAATTATGAATATTAGGATGACCAGTAACTTACCTCCTTAATTTGACATTTTACATGCCCCTCACCTAAAGAAAGTATACATGAAACTGTTAGTGGCACGACGCTCTTAAAATACACTCAACGGAGAAACTGGCGAAAAACGAGGTGAACTGAAATCAAGAGACAGATCTGGCTTTGGCTTTGACATTTTCCTTCACAAGGTCCTTGTGATGGCGCTTCTGGTCTTGGTTGCTCATGCTCTTGAGCATCTCGACGATAGCAGCCGGCGAAACCCCCAGTCTTATCAAATCGACGAGAATCCTACGAGTAAAGGAAAATTGCAATGTGATTATAAATTTCTCCCAACAATTTCTTTGCTACAGTTATTTTCAGGTCCGTTGACCGAGCAAGGTGGCTATATGTTAACATTCTCGCCTTGCATTCGGTAGACCCAGGTTCGCTTCCAGGGTCGGCTATCCTCGATTGTGGTTTTTCATGGTTTCCCACAATTTCTCCCGGCGAATGCTGGGATAGTTCCTAAATTAAATCGGCCATGACCGTCTTCCTTTCCTAACACATCCTCCTCGTTAAGGTCCCAATTACGGGAAATATAATTTAATTGTAGTTTTGGGATCCATCACTAAGGATCCCCC
>JAQGAO010001330.1:0-25126 GCA_034697705.1 Ommatoiulus sabulosus
GCTGCAAACAAAACCTGCAGTTGCTGCCCTCAAACTCATGATTAGTATTACAATTAGTAACGTCCACGGTGTTGTTGATTATTCAAACGGTTAATGTTAATGATGACTTACAACGTGTGAACACTGTATGCATTCTTTTAACTTTTTTAATCACTCAAGCTGATGAAACAAACATCTCTGAAGAACTGATTTGTGAAACACTGCAATTACCTTCGTATGCAGTACACTTGTACATGCAACGATTTCGAGACAAACTACGGTATACTATAAACTTGATAAAACTATCACAATGTAAATTTAAATCGTTGTAATATAAACCAACGTGACTTTACGTCGATGGTGAGGTCAAACGGAATAATCCTTCGTAAACCATCATCGAGTGGAACATTTTTTTGTTAGAATGCTTCTTATAGTAGTAATGATCGAGAAGAAAAGCATGATGCGAGGCGTAAGGATGATGTTTATCATCACTTCGCACACCCCCCTTCCCTATAACCCCACGACCCTTTTCCTCCCTTCGATAAAGTCAAATGTCTCGAAACACTCCATTTAGAACAAACTTTAGGAAACATTTCCTCTTTTCTCGCGAAGAAAAGGACATTAAAAGGCATCAGGTGGAAATATGGAGCCAATAACAGCCGCAAACCCATCATTCCTCGCGCGCCTTAGGAAAGTCGCGCGTTTTTCTAAGAAAAACGGTGTTTTTTGCGCGTTCCTCCCCACAATAAAGCGTATTTAAAACTCCAAAAGCTATTATTAAGGTAGGTAAGAGATATCATTATTAGGTTTGGAGCCATAGCGGAAGTAAAGCGGCATAAACATAAAGTGTGCTGGCATCCTCATTTCAACGAGCCTGCGCATTGGGCGTGTTTAAGTGCATCCCTGGTAATGACTAATGACTAAAAGACGTCTTTAGAAAAATGCAATCTTTTTGCTTCACCCACGGCTGAATGCCAACTCGGGATCAAATGTTATAGAAGAAGAAGAACTCGTATAGTAAAAAAGTAGAATTCCTGTTCTGTTCGCGCCTTTCTGCCTATTTCGCACGCGTGTCTCCAGCTGGATTTTCTGTACAATATGTCGAGCGAGAGTTCTTGAGGAGTATGAAACGAACAGGTTTCAATGTCGAGGCCAGTACCCTGCAGGAGCAAATGGTGCATGGTGTGCGAATCAACAATAATGCCATCTGAGAGTGCATGGGGAAGATCACTAAATAGCCCATTAAAACGAAGACAATGCACTGTCCGACACTGAATCGGAAGGCGAAAAAAAAAATGCAACATTCCTCGCAGAAGGGAAAGCTGGCTACATCTGACTGTGCTACTGTATGATGTTAGGTCAAAAAATCTCGAGACCTTAGAAGTAAATCTGCATGTTGACATCGAAAAAAGCGAACTTCTATCGTATTAATACTGCGTGAAATTTCAATTGAGATACATGTAATAAATTCAACCCAAAATGGAGCAGCAGCGGACAGTGACATGCCATGGATGAATAGAAAAAACTATATTCTTCATAATTTTGTTTTCAAGGTTGTAGTCATCGTTTTTAATCACTGTCGAGTTAATCATTGTTTAACACTATAGCTTATTTCAATAAATAAACTCAATTTCATCTGAAGAATAAAATTGGCTGCATGAATTATCCAATACATGTATACCTTCAATTTTATCCCTTCTGAAAAATGCAAACTGAACACATGCAATGGTCATATTTTCATAAAATTGTGCCTAATTTAAAAAATTCCCAAATGTGCTCGTTGACGAATCTCGTGCATTTTGCGAGCAACTTACATGTAGATTAAAACATGAATAGCGTGCGTTTACTAAGATGTTCGTTTACGCTTTCTGAAACAAAATGTGAAAAATGTAATCATACTGCAATTAATGTAAAGTACATATATATATTTGATGATGGTGGCAATATACACGTACATGTTCAGCAAACGACAAAATTCAGGGCAGACTTCACTTAAGCTATTTTTATAATGTAGGATATCAACTACTGTACATGTATATCGTGTGATTTTCAGTTTAGCAAAGACCCAGAGGGATTTCACACCAGAAGACGCTCCGAGTCGTGGCGAGTTGCCGAAAATCTTCACCTATTTCATCGGCAATTAAGCGATGCCTGCAGAGGGCGCTTCTGGCACCATGCAGCCTCTAATTACTATTGCGAATCGTTAAAAAAAAATCCCTAGCCCATTTCTGCCATTTCCTTTCACCTGTTAACTGGTGGCAAAGTTCCGAAATGTCAGCCTCTAGGTTGTCATTGCCGAGTGTAATTACCCAACGCCAGAAGACAAAGACGGATTTATATCTGCTTTTAAGTGGCATTCTTAGTGGACATTAAACTAATACATTGAATGGAATAACGCGGAGAAGGGGAGCACCAGCTTCCTATATAAATTTTCTCAGCGCATTTTTAATTCCAGCAAAAAATGGAGTTCCCATTTCAAGGACGACCACTTTGTAGTCGTTGTAATGCAACGGGATACAATGGCGGGAAAGCGTTTGTTGAATAATAGTACGGGGAAATATTAATAAAACTATAACTCGCAGGCATACGAGAGTAATTTAGAAAACCATTTTTTCCTCACCTCGCTTGATATTCAAAACAACCTGTCCTACGTGGTCATTATTAAAAATGGTGCAAAACTTCTATTCTTCAATAAAATGTCGGCAATTTGAGCATATTTGTACTTCAAAGAGAGCACTTAAAACGCGGAGAGGATAACCTTTTTTATCTATCTTCCCGAAAGTAATAACGTGTGAGGACTCGTTAATTCACACTAATGTGATAATTGTGGAAGGACACTCCAGGAGAATATGTTCCCTTTCGGATGTCTGACATCGTCTACGAAGAAGCACACCTGCGGACAAGGTAAAATATTGGTCACCCCATGGCCCTCACTAGGGCACATCGATCAATTAAAAGAGATGACAATAAAAGTTGAATCCGCCTGTCGTAAAACTCGCTAAAACGACAACTTTTGAGTCATTTTCCAAGTCACAACCAAGAGCGAGGGTTCTTATAACCTGTTGATCATAATCCCTCGAAACTTCGCACTCACCTTCAATCATGTTAAATTCGACAAACTTTGAATTGTTGTCAATCGATTGTCAATTATTACATGCACGACATCGTATAGTAACTCCACGATGCGAGAAATAGTCGGTGACCCCGTCATATTTTCAACTCATATATACTTGTATGCCATTAACAACATATGTTTGTTTCCCAAAACTCATTAAAACATCTCGCTAAATGGATTTTTTACGAAATTTGCTACTACAACTATAGATACGGTGTGTTATGTTATGCAGATGAACTGCAACACAACTACATGTATATAGGAATACTCAGACAACAGCTTTACGATATGCACTTTTAACAGCATAGTATTGGAATCACGCGTACGAAATCGCTGCCAAAAGTACCATTCGTAAATCTGCCGTCTGATTACCCCTTATACCATTTTTCTAATTACCAATCTTCGAAATAGAGTTCATTGTTTCGTTTAACATTAAAAATTGATCCCATTTTGGCGTTTTTTAACATTTATTTTAGAAAAACACCTCCCACGCAGATCACAAACCGACCTTGTCGAGACTTTCGCGAACGTTAGCACACAAAAAAGTAGTTTACTCGGGAAGTTTCTCGTTCGAGTTTCCGATCGATGAGTAAAACTGAATTGCCGAACGTACAGTACGTGTACATCGCCTGTCGGCTGCTCGCGCATTCATCGATCGCAAAGTTTTTTCATCGGGAATTTGTAATGCGCCGAGTTGGCTCCGGATGCGAGTCTGGGCTGCTGTCGGAGCTAA
Organism: Ommatoiulus sabulosus; assembly: GCA_034697705.1. Lineage (NCBI taxonomy): Eukaryota > Metazoa > Arthropoda > Diplopoda > Julida > Julidae > Ommatoiulus > Ommatoiulus sabulosus. The sequence continues at coordinate 3,828 of JAQGAO010001330.1, forward strand.
ATTCTCGATGACATTGGACAGAAAAATGGGTCGGAAGGATTCGCTATTGGTTGGCCAGGTGTGAGATTCCTTCGCTACAGTCTCCACCCAGAGAAACGCACTAGGCGACATCCGCCCGAAGGAGGAGCGTCGCGCTCTGAGGAGACGCGCGCATGCGCAACGCGCTTTACCTGCGCAATGGCAACGCGAAGGTTTATCCGAAGATCGAGGTGTTTGGGGAACACCCGAAGAGCGGCAAATCCGAGGGCAGGGCGCGCACCCCGAGGCCGAACGGGCCTCTCCCCCCGGGCTGCGTGCATGAGTGGACAACCGCGCAACGCTGACCCCACGCGAGGACACCTGTCGGAAAAACGTCCTCGTTTTAGAGGCCGCAATTACAACAATTATAACATTTTGATGGGCGGATTTTTTTTATACGAAGTTCATACGGGGGCGTGTTGCGAGTGTGTGGAATACATCCTACAATCGACACGTAGTTTACGGACCTGGTGGGACCCCCCAACAAAGTTCGTAAATTAGAAAGTTAAATAACAGCTCATATCACCGGAAGAACTCCGAAATTCTCCAGCCAGGTGCATCTGTTCGACAACTACTGTGTATGCGGGAAATATAAAATTCGGCATTTACACGCGTAAAATAGTAATTCATCTAATTATTTAAACGATTTTGGCGTGTAAAATTGTTTGCCTGCATGATCGAGATGAAATCAAATAGGGATACTCCGACAGAAGCTTTACGAATCGTAGTTTAGGAATCGTGAACTCGTGCACGTGTGCAAAAAAAGCATTCATTATTGTAAAAACAGCGATATTTTTGAATGAATTATTTAAACCGATTGGACTGCCAAAGTACGATTCGCAAAGCTTCTGTCCGAGTACTCCAATTGTAATATATAGTCTCAAATTTATTAACAAAAATCTACACGTGTATTAAAAAACTAGTAAAATTATACTATATGAATTACGCCTCAGTTGATAATTTGTTAAACTTTATATGCATGTACTTCTTTTAATCGTCGGAAATATTGGAGGTCAAACATGTTTCCTTAAAGGATGCCTTCATGCAATGTGCAACACAATGTGCGCCTATAAACACGATCTAATTATCATTCTTACAGATACTGTAAGTACATGTACATTCCCATAAAAAGCGTACAAGTTCCTGGTGCATTTTATAGGTATTAAAACGCGCCCTTTGGCATTTAAACTAATTTGACTCTAGAAAAAATGTGAATGAGGAAGATCCTTTTACTGTTCTTAAATATCAGGTACAAATACTGTTCGTGCAAATGTCTTTTAAAATATGAGTGGCTTCCAGGTCTTCGCCCGCTCTCTTACATTATACGACAGAACATATACCTGTATACAGTATACTTGTACAGGTTTTCATGTAGAAAATTGCGGAAAATTTGTGTTATTGTACATTTTTTCGATAACGATGCCATAATATCCCAAGAGTATAATCATTAAAACTAATTGCATGCATTTCATCTTCAGTTCAACATACTAGATGTATGACTAAATACAATAGGAATACAGCAATTAATAAAAATGTCTGATACAGTCGTCCGGGCAAGGAAATCTGCTGCACTTATCCGGTTTTTCACGTATGCGCGGATTTTGCATATATACTTAAGGATTTTAGCTCAGTTAATGCTCAGCGTAAGACCTAATCAAGAAGGGGGAGCTTAATCTCATATTCTCTAAAACGAGTATTTATTGTAATTACACAACTGTTTTACAACGAAAACATCAATTTTTAAATCGTATACGAATAATCCGACAAGTTAAAATTGTTTCTCAACATCAGGATTGTATATCAAGAAGTTACTCCTATAGAATTTATTACAGCTATGTTTATGTTCAGAGCAGTGAATTTTATTTTTTGTGCTGACATTATAGCCTCTCATACAGAAGTTTGGTCAGATGTAATGTTCACTGAAAGAAAAATAGTGAAATGTATGCATGGGTACGTTCATAACGCGACTGGTTTTCCAGTACCGGAAAACCAGTCGCGTTATGAACGTACCCAATACACACATTAATTGTATTAGGAAATTAAGCTGGTATTAATGAGGAAATGCGCAAGTGCAGTTCGTAACTCCGAGCACAAATTTGCATTGGATTAATGGGATACTTTATCATACTTCGACGCAATAGTAAGTTAAAAAGTTATTTTCATAAATGGGACGAGTAAAAACGCGAGTCGACTGTCTATGTTGTAGATTGAAAGATCCGATTTTCCCTTATCTGAATATTTTTGAATACAAAAGAACACCTCAGGCTCGCTAAAAATGTTCACTTATCCGGTTTCATTTAACACACAAAACATAGGGTAAAAGTTCAGGGTTTTTTCATTTAAGCGGGTTTCACTTATCCGAGTTCGACTGTAGTAGGCTATACGAACCAATTCCAGTCCCGGGCCCCGGTTTAAACGCGAACGAATTTTGAATTACCTTGAGATTTGCCTGGGTTCGACTGTACATACAAACCTACTCGTATACCGGTTTTCACAAGTAAACACATTATCATCTTGCCCTGAGATCATAACTTTCATTAATGAGATTTTAGGACATGTTCAAACGATTTCTGCCTACAAATACCTAAACAATATCCGCAATTTTTGACTCAATCCCAATGAGGAAATTAACTTTGGAACTTTGAAGAAATGGAACGGGATAAACGTACAAAAATTCTGAAATAAGCGTTTCAAGCACTTGAAATTAATTATTAAACAGCAACATAAGTTTCCTATTTTTTTTTCAAGTACAATTTGGGATAGAACATGGTAGTCTTACGCGCAGTACATGTATAGATGTTACTTACGTGTATAAATATATGCCGCACAAATCACGTTAGCATTTCACGCCGGCAATTACGTGTTTTTGTCACGTATCATTTCCGTAATGTGCACAAACACGCCGATAGAGAGGGTTATTTTCACGCGCATTTAGAAACTTCAAAGCGATTTACCAGATGAACTGGATTTCATTCGTAATTTGGGGTGGATCTTTGAGGTCAGAAATCCTCCAGTACCTCACTCTATAAAACCATGACCCCTCTTCAGATTTTGTCGAATTTCACACTTTGTCGATCCAATCTTATAGAAGGCAGATATGGCCTTTCTGGAAGTTGGATTACCGGAGGAGAAGGGGTAGAAGTTACAAAAAAAAAATGCACGATGTGGGTGACGATTTTGAAGGTAAAAAGTTCATAAAAACTGTGCGTGTTAGTGATTCGCAAAACGCTGAGAATCCTCGAAAAGAGACACTCAAAAAAAAGTGCTGGCTCGAGACCCCTTTCCACCCACTCCAACTCTTCATTCCCTGGATTCGCCACTGGAACTAATGACATTATTCGCAGAAATTCCGATAAAAAACATTTCAAAATCTAATCACGCAAGCAGGTACATAAAAATTCAAAGTTTTCCCAAGGTATGGGTATCCCCTTCTTATGCCAAGTTTTCACAAAAATTCCACAACAAAAAAAGTTTCCTTAAAAATACAGAAACTATCAACGCCTCCGATTAAAAAGCCAATAACCATCTTAAAACTGGCAATGAACTACTGTATTACTTCATTGCAAAGGTTGATGAAAGGAGATAGAAAATTTCTAAATTCGAGAAATAACGAGTTACCAGAATGAACACGTATGTTTATACCACATGTGTATTCAATTCAAATAACAGTGGAGCTATTTTATAAATACTGACATATTTAAACGATTTGACATTCAATCTGAATTAAATTATATACGCTTTCTTAAATTGATTTCTTTTCCATGTAATATAATTTGTACAGATTTCTTCAATACATCGATCGAAATTATTGAAAAGTTAAATACACTGGATTATTCCTAATTATAAAAAAATGTAGTACTTCCCACGCATCATAGTTTATTTCATGTATATTTTTTGAATAATACATATTTTCTCATGATCTTGGCATACATTGGATATCAAATGGAAGATCTATGCAATATGATTAAAAAAAATGGATGTTATTTTATAAGTATTGTTCAAAAATATTTTATCTCCATTTCGAGCCTCCTGTTTTAATTTCCCCGCCGTTTTATATTTAGGTTTATAGAAAAGTCAATTGTCGAATCTTTATCTTGATTTCACCTAAAACCAAACTTCGAGATGAGGTTTGAAAACACTCCATGGCATATACTGCATATAAACGACGTCTAGTCTAAAACGTGCTAAGATAGACCCCGTTTACGTGTCTTTGTAACCTTCGATTATTGTAAAAATGTGTTTCCGAAAGAATTAAGTAATAGAGCATACTTTGCCATTTCTAGGTTCATATATGTGTTTTAAACGAAAAAGTCTGAAAACTCATGGGGCTTGCACGAGCACATCGTATATGCCTTCTATTCTTTAGCAAAACTTATAAAAACTTTTCGAGTTGTATCTTCGGGGATTCAACCCTCAGAAAAGCGCGCAAGAGCGATACGCGTTGTCTCTCGATATTCTCGTACCGATATAGGCAAAAACAAACGAGATGTATTAACATCGCTTCGGGTGCCATGGGTTATGAGGAGGGGGATGGGGATTCAGTGCAGAGCACGCACGCAGCAGTAAGCTTCCCCGCACGCACCCCGGGTTGTTCGGCGCCCGCTGAACCCGGGATGAACCCCGGAGGATGAACTTCCCCTCCCTCGCCATCAATACATCACGCGGCTTCCCATCGACCCATGCAGCCGCTTCACCCGAGGCCTCCGCGGAATGTCGATCTCGCCCTCTGTCGGCCATTTTTTCACCTCCCAGCTATTATTTTAACTCGGATCTCCCGCAGATCGGCGCTCTAACAGCTACCCCAGCCAGCCATTTCTTTTGTCCCATTTGTCTCCGCCGCTTGTCCAGCTGCTGGGACACACACTGAGAAAACTCAAGAGCCGAATCATTTCTGCGCTGCAGCGAAAAAACGCTTCTTTCGCGGTGCCGCCCGCTCGCCAAATGACACAGGTAGCAGTTAGTTTTTTGCACCCTCAAAAATGCTTCGAAGCGTTGCCCTTTCCGCGAACTCATCTAATAAGGGCCGTCCATAAATGACACGTTATGGGCCGTGACACCAGCGTCCTAGGACTCGAACATGCGCGCGGCGCGTCGAATTATAGTGCGGATGGTCGCTCATTTCAATTGGTGCAACCTTAACGATGAAGGCTAATTCCAACTTGAATCAATGAGCGATATGTGCCATTCTTCGTTTAGCGTTGCAAAGTAGGCAGGGAGTTCATCGGCGGTGGACAAGAAAAAGGCCCTTGCATCGTGTTCTATATATAGACTAAAAACGAATAACGCGTAGTTATAGCTTCCTATATACTTTGATGCAAATTTTAACTGGTATACTGTAAATTTCTACCGTTAATAAATGTTATATAAAAAGTATAATGCATTTAAAGCAGTTAATCTATACCCATTCTTGATTCTAAAAGAAAGGCATGTGTAGCTTTAAATTATAAGGTTATATTATTTTTAGAACGCATAGTCTATTACTTTGTACATATTTATAGTATAAATGTACAACATGCAAGTGAACCTTTTATCAACATAAGTGTCCATGCATGTTTGTATACATGTCAGAAACAGGTGACATAAGTAACTTAAGGAAATTAAGTAACCATTACTGTGTAATTAATATTTATTCTGTCTATCGCAATTTTTAATTTCGAAAAGAATGCGTCATATTAACTTAGTAATAAATGTCTACGTCTTCACTCTCACATTGCTTCCGAAACATAGTTACTGCCATCATAAGATCAGCATATAGTCAACTTTAAACAAGTTTGAAGATTTTCTCTTAACGTTGAAACGTATTGCAAAAGTTGGTCATATTTGAAATTGCATTTAACTTATTTGTAGAAAAATGGGATTTGGATCTTTTTCATGCAATGCATTCATGCAATATATACGCCCAATTGATACATTACAATATACATGTCCATACTCCTGCTGCTCTGAAATGAGTATAACATGTTTTCATTATGAGCAATTGATGGCGGTTATTTTTATATAAGAGAATGAAACAAAAGCTGCTGTTGCCTATTTTAAAATACTGTATAGTACTCGATTCAAGAACTTCAAAAATTCAAAAAATTCTAAATTAAAGTCACAAATTGCCATGTTACATCCTCAAGTGGGTAATGAAATTCCTCGTCTTCCCTCTCCCCAACATTCTCCTACACCCTCTCGCTATATACGCATAAACGTGCCTGACATCATTCATGAAGCTCCTCCATAGTCCATACAAGCAGTGTATCCTACAGTATATTGAGGTTTGCAGGTTATAGTTATACATGTACATAGGTGCAGGGTTAGTTCATAAATTACGAAATGAATAACACATGCACCGTAATCAAAAATAAAATTAGAAATATTATCGAATAATCATCCTTATGATGGTGAGATGCATTAGCATTTCATTTTTTTTTCTGCAAGCCAGACCGAGTTAAGCTGGTTTCAGATCCTTTATGGGCCGCCCCAAAACAACTTTGCAATGCTTAAACTTGAGTTGTCTAAACTGCGGGCCATCGTCTTGCTTGTCATTGAAAATTAATTCCTATTATACAGAACGATGACGAAAAGTGAGCTGCGGACATTTTGAAAGTTGGCCGTATGACACGCCGTCATTAAAACGCAATGACTTGCAGGATATTCAGGTGCGTCCCTGCGAGCAAACATCACCGACAAGCTTTTTTTTCTTTCTCGTTTTTTGATGGTTTGACACGATGACAATGACCAAATTGTTGGTGCAGTTTTTCAATTGCACGTACAAGACTGCATACCTTCTTTATCGCCAAAATCCTTAGAAAAGGATGGGCAAAACAACACATTATTTTTACTGAAAAATGACACCGTGCAGTTGGTTCACTATACAAATATTCCGTGGAATTTACAATATTTGACAATCCCGTCCCACTTCATCCACAATTTCTGAGTGATGCCAGCGCTAAAGACATCCTCTATAACAGTTAGCAACTTGGTGTAACTAAGTTTTATAACTCAAATTCATAAGCTGGTTCAATTTAATTTAATATGGATATTTTGTCAAAAAATAAAAATAAGAAAGGGAAATCATCTTCGTTTAATCCTTAACTTGAATTGTACAATCAATGTACATGCCTATATATACCTATAGTCAGACCTACTGCAAGGTTAATATTTAATATGCATACTTTGGAAAGTGGTCATCTAGTAAGCAGCGCATGGCAGAAGAAAAAAACCGATGAAAAAACTTTTTAAAAATCTTTTAAGAAAAATGATACTTTGAGAAAAGCAGTGTTTACTTTCGATCACATGTTCGAAATTTTAACGAAACTTATATAGACCGTCATACATCGAAAATCCGGCACTTGATTTAACACTGCACCGAATTATAATTTTATAGGCATATATTTTCATTGATGGCACACCACCTCACGCCCACAATACAAGTACATGTACATTATACGGCCTTCCACCACAAGAGCAACATTTTAAGCTTTCCACATCGAACACTCGTCATCTTAGCGATCATCGATTAAATCATCTATGAAAGATCAAACCTATCTACAAGATCAACCTCCCCAATCCCGCTTCGAGTCCACTGTTTGTATCCACGATCCATGTTCTTTCCGTCGTACGGAATTCGTGGATGGCCCCCGTGGCCAATGAACACCCTTCGAAGCGTAAAACCAGACTCCCACCATGCCATCTCGTTGACGTAACCCATGGGTTTCGTGTATACGTGGGATTCTCGTTATAGTGCTCGATCGTTGGATTTCTTTTCTCAAACTGGATGTAATATTAAGTTACTGTACTAAATAAATAGATCTGTATTGGCGCCCTGTCAATTTATTGTCGCTAAATTCTTCCGCAAGGCCCGCGCCATTCGCACCGATCATCGAAACGAGATCTTAATACTGTATGATGGAATCTCGTTAAAAAAAATCTCAAGTGACGTCAATATTTGTTCGTTTAGATCGTAGTTCGTATTATTAGAAGTCAGACAAAAAAATGACTTCAACAGCGAGAACTAAAGTTTGGATGAAATCGTTCCTCAATATGCCGTATATGAATGGGAAGGTGCTGCAACGTTTATCGGGGAATTCCCCGATTTATGGGGCATTTTTTCATTTTTTCTAAAATTTAACGTGTCATAGCGCGAATGCTAGGAACTCGAAAATGTATTCGTTTTAGTCGAAAATTTGTAATATCCGAATTCGTAATTCGTCTTAAACGAAGATATTAACATTATTCGTACGGACGTGACTGGAAATGAGTTAATTCGTATTATCAGAAATCCGTATAGAGCGAATTCATTTTAATGATGTTCCACTGTATAGAAATCTGAACGTGTTTTACGAAAGGATGCTATACAGATATACTCATGTTTATTTCGCAGCACGTGGTCACCGTTTTGAGCTACTCAGTAGTGTCCTCGGTGTTTGCCTTATCGACGCCTATAAATTCCTAATTGTAATCGTCCACCCCCGTCCGAACAGCGTTCGCTGTCCGCAACCACGCCAGACTCGCTTCTATCGTCGTTCGTCGTTCCGATGAAACTCGACAACGAAATTCGGATTTCGAGGAGCTGAACTGACCACCGTCCGGTCTTCAACCGCGCTCATCGTCGTGCGAAGCTGGGGGAAAAATCGACCAATTTTGTCGGTGGGTCGTGACGAAGAAACGAGTCCATCCACTTTTTTTCCCCCGTCGAAAAAGGAGGACGGGCCGGGAAACGTAGGCGAAAACGCCGGAGGAAAGCTCGGCGAAAAAGGATGACACTCGGTGTTCGGCAAACCAGAAAAGTTTCCCATCACGATATCAACGACGGTCGACGAGGCGAGGCGAGACGACGGAATTTTCAGCAACGGCCGGTTTAGGAACGTACATTTCGGAGTCCGAAAACCTCGAGTTTTCCCGGAAAAACACGCCAGTCCAGAGCATCCCCCTGTCGGTGGTGCGAAGCCAGTGTCGACCGACGGAAAACTGGGCTTCGTCGTACCGCCAGACGAAGAGGGGAAGGCGGCTGAGCCAAGTGAGCGAACGCCGTTCGCAGTCTCCTTTCGGACGGCCTGAGTAGCGCGGTACCGCGGCTTACCGTTAGCCCCCCCAACCCCCGTCGACGTCTGTCCAATGTGGTGGTGTGGCTCGAGTGAGGGGGCCGGGCCTAGTCGAGCGTACCACTGGCGATGATCGATAGGTACGCTCGGACTTCAGCGGCGCACAGCCGTGCTAATGGAGGGCCATCGTCGATCGTGTTGCGTCGCTCCGAGTATTTCGAAGACGATCGTGAGAAGGTGTGCGGAAAACGTCATTGCGCGCCACGCAACGAGGTGAAGACCACTGGTCACTCCGTCGAACGACCGGACACTCGCTGGATTACCCCGCTAGAACCCACGCAGTGAACCGTGTGTGCAAATCGATTCGTGACCATTGTTTCGACCCCCTAGAGCCACTCGACATTCGGGTCCTACCCTCCGTCTCAACCCCGAGCGATGACAACTCGATGGATTTACCGGAATTTGGCTGACCGTCACGCGGCCCATCGTCGCTAGTGTTCGGCAGTGTGAAAAGGCGTACGCGGATCCGAGTCCTTACGCTTAAACGCATTGACATCGTGTCGGACAACTCCTTTAGCCTAAAATGAAAAAGTGCACCCTGTCCCGCAGCACCCCCTAGACCAAATCAGAGAAACGCTCGCGCCCCCTCTGTGACTTACGGAAGATCCGCTGACCGGGTCGAGCCATCTTCAGAAACCCACTCGAATCTGACGTGGGCGAGTGTGTCACGAAATTCTGTCCAGAAAGGGAAAAGAGTTCCTCCGACTGGAGAAAAGTCGGAAAAGTTGCTCCGAACAAGTTTTTTTCTTTTCTTTTCGGATTGTCGACCCGTGGCCGAAACGAAGCGTCCGTTGGCCGAACTGTCCGATGTCCACGTTTTCGGCGCACCATCGATGCTGCCTCCGAGCCGAACCTCGATGACGGATCCCTGCTCCAAGTTGCAGCAGTCGGGCGTGCCAAAGTACCGGCGCCATCGCTCCGTACCAACTCCCGTACCAGATGATGCCATGTTGTTGGGGGAAGATTACCACGGCAACCAGCAGGGCGCGGGCTGCGTCGCCCTCGGACTGCACGTGAGCGAAGAGGACCAATCGGACGCCAGGCCGAGACACTCGGCAAACGGCCGACTTGTCATGGATGCGGTGAGTACTCCATCTTCGATTGTAATTCTTAACTGCGCTCACTGCCAGTGCAAGCCTGTAGAGAGAGGGCCGGCCTAGGCCTATGTGCGTGCAGGACGCGTTGTTTCAGACGGGAGTCTCTGTGTGGCGACCACGGCATGAGCACTCCACTCCATCCTTGACACCCCCGAAGCTAGTGCGCACGTTGTCCATCCTCCGTCCTATTGCTGCTCTAATGCTTTCTCGACCTAAGATCGTGCCGAGAGTATGACATCATGCTATTTCTGCATGGAAGTTTCAGGATGTCTCCTGTCTGCAACATGACAGTAAGTCGCAAGTTTTTCTTACCACGCAGTCCGCACGTGTGACGCGAAACGATGTCACCCCAGTGGGACACCACGCGAATAGGACATGTTTTTGTGAACACCCGTATACGCGTGCTTTCTGTTGTGTCACACGAGGTGTTGCTGCGAACGTGGGAAGTGTATGGCGAGTCATCGGTGACATGGGGGTTGACACATTTCTCAATGTCCATTATTAAGTTATTCGTATAAACTTCATTTCACTTTTCCAACTGCATGCTGGCACGGCAGCATTGTGGGTTTTCCAAATTTGCACTTTGGCACTTTGGCACTTTAGGTTATACTTAAGTGGAACATGTCGTGGGTATGTTCGCCACACTTTTTTTTTTCAATAATTCATGCATGATCGGAACATGATCTTGAATGTGGACGATTATTTTAGAGAAACTTGCGTTTTTAGTGATTGTCATTTCTGTAAGGGGTGCTATTTTGCGAACACTTTCAAGTTTAAAAAGATAAGTTACGTTCCACATTTTATATCATATGTTCCGTGTGATTCAATTATGGTTCGTAAACACCATACACACGCGTAATAATATAGTATAGTTAACGTGATATTTTATGCTCGTATACATGGCCTTCACATTTCCAAATATGTAAGAAAAAAAAATTTCTAACGCTGTTTTCTAGTGGTACTGACAGTGACAAGCCACATCTCGGATACATAGCCAATTTGAAAAATAATTGTCATAATTTTATGAATTCGGACTGTTCAAGGAAACACCTATTGTTGAGCAACTATATTATAGCAATTATGTCGAGTCATACGCGCGGGTAATAGGTTTTTTGCGGATAGTTTTATTTTTCGTCGAGTGATATTGTGACTTTAATCGCCATGCAGCTGTACTTATTTCCTCACCTTTTTAAATATTAACAAAAAACAAAAATTCGTAGGCCTACATAATGCGTTTGAATGTGGTTTACGACGACATCCGATGAACATTCGTGAAATTAAGGACCATAACTTAACGAACGAAGTTTGTTCAAACTTAACAAAAACCGCACGTTTCACGACTCATTGGACAGTTCTGTTTTAATTTGTACAGAACGCTTGGCAGTTACTGGCCATCTATCGCAAACCAGCTTTAGTAGTGACACAACTCAAAAAATTTCATTTTGAGATAAAACAAGTTTTTATGCATGGTGCACTTTGTAATGCATGGCAAAATAAGGTGACAATATTAATTGTCATTTAGTCGAAACGATATTTTAATATGTACCGTTTTTACTGACGATATATAGGGAACATTTTGCTCGACTTAATCTCAGTCTTAAACCCAGAATTGAAATTTTGTTGAGTTGTGTCACGTCTGAAGCAGCTATAGGGGAGGGAAAAGTTTAATTTTTAATAATTATAGGATTTAACAAAAAAAATAATTTCAATCTACATGCATGTATACATGTAAAAATACTATACGTATGAACATAGTCACTTAAACATTTCTTTAAGGGTAACATGAAGTTTAAATATACCGTTATAAGAGCAAATGCAAGCATTATATGGGGCATTGATCTTCCCTTCATTTATGGCCTATATTCTAGCAGCTTTAGCCGAAAGGTCCTATAAAATGCATTCGTACAGTTTGCGCCGATTTCCAAGGGCATATGCATGGGGACATGTTTTTGCAAGGACATATACTGTATAATGTGGGTTAATTTTATTTGAGGTCCGAAGGTGTGAATAAGGTGGATAGGGTTATATCCGATTTCTCATTGACAGGCGTGACTAATTTACACAATGACCCCCCTCTTATATTGCTTTTGGTTTATTGCGAGCAGTATAATGGCATAGAAGGTAATTTCGAGCGCTGGCCCGTGCACTATACCTTTAGAAAATACACTTGTAAAAATAGCCAGGTATTGTCATGCGTACATGTATGCCATATTCTTATACCGAATCAAAAACTTGAATTCCATCATAATATTCATGCAGGAATGTTAACTTTGAAAAGCGATATAATAGCCATCTACAAGGTGTAGGCCACTGATACTCGGTCGCAAAGTGTTCGATTTAATTTAATCCACGATTAGCGTTAACTTCAAATAACGATGAAATCCGTTGATTAAAAGGTTTTTTATTCCTTAATCCGACGCGCGAAGCAACAAGTTTCATAATCGAAAAATAGTCAGCGATTTAATATTGCCGTGTGATACGATGAGAATTTCGGTGCTCTAACTATAAATACTTATCATCGTGCATGCAACATTGTGCATGTAATCAACATTCATTTATTTGCTCACAAACGTATGCAGTATGTAAGGACCTTTTATGCTTGCAAGAAAACGATTCATTTTCAATTTTGTGTTATCGCGTTACGTTTATAGTTGCAGGTCCAAAATGAACAGCGTAGAAGCATTAAGCACAACAATTGTTGACATATGCATGATATGCAATTTCGAAATGAATTATTAATTTAAACATATATATATATATAGTTCGATCGAAATATCTTTCTTGTATTTTATTTACAATGATCGCACTGTGTTCATGCATGCTATAAAATATAGGTGAAATTAGTACATATGTGAAATTTACACATTATTTCGTTTTATGTAAATAAAGTAATATTTGTTGATAACGAATTCTTGAATATTCAGGAGATTAATCGTTGGCCAACGGCACTACATATCGGCAATAACGACGAAAACTATACTGCTAATTGCAATCGTAAAACTTCAAAAGGGATACTTTTAATGAAAAAGTATAGCATTAACGAACAGTTACTGGGGCCTTGCTTTACATGTATATCGATTACACGGTATTATCATTATTTTAAGGGTTATGTCGACATAAACGAGAAATAGAGATTATTTAATTTTGTATTCCTTGTTTAAGTTTACTTTATGCGAAAGCTTGTACACAAAAATGGTCCCACCATAAACATTCGTATGCAGCATTTCGCCAAACTGGCAAGCGTATGAGATATTTTGCTTAGATTTTTTTTTTTAAAATAAAGACTATATGGTTTATTATATATTGTCGATTTCCACCATCTATACAGTATATATCAGAGAAACTTATTCAAAAAAATTGTGATCTTTCTATAATAAAATTATCTAATTTATCCAACATTTAATGCTAACAATTTCTTGTTCCATCAACTATGGAGTGTAAACCGAAGGGTCCCATTAATTAATTTCTTCAATTCGTGTTGGAGCTAGCTCTTGCGTCTCACCTGTTGGAGGTTTTGAGCAGGTGACCCTTACAGTGCGGCGTGTATCAGTACATGTCCAGAAATTACAAAAAACTAAACAGGAAACTTAATAGCACCAGCGATGCAACGCGAAATACATGTAAAGAAAACAACCAACTATAGGACCCTCCATTTTTCCAATCATCAATTATCCAATAAGGGATTTCTAATAGCCTCGAATAGACTAGCTTTCTAATTACAAGCTTACCGATGCATTTCCAGTCGTGCCAAAAATAATTATCTGTCTGTGTCATGCCAATTAAACTGCATGCTCTGGGACCCTTTACAACAAATAAGCGCGCGCCACTCGCTTAAAATTTTAATTGGATTGTTTTCATTTTAACTGATTTGTAGAGTCATTCAAATAAATGACCGAGTGGGTACGAGTAGAAAATGACGATGTCAAAGTTGCCATTTTTTTCATTAAAAAACCTTAATGAATGAACGCATGGAAACTATTCGGGCATAAAGTCAAGGCGGTTAAGTTTGCGCCATAGAGCGAGCAGAAAACTGACATATGCCCTGGAAATAAACACTGCGAAAATATAGTATTATGATCGCTGTTCGAAGATTAAATCACTTTCGATCACGTGTCATTTCTATTAGCTATACATATGGCACTTTCGGCAGTCGTGAAGCCACTTGCATGCAAAAGTAATGCGTTAATTAGTTTAAAACAGCGATAACCGTGATTTTTAAACCAATTTGCGTTTATTTAACCATCCGTAAAGCTTCTGTCGGAGTAGCCCTATTACTGTAAGGTTACAAATGTCGGTACAATTGGTTAAAACAGTCCGCAGTGGAAAATTGAGCTAAAATTGAAAAAAAAAAATTGGGTATACCAGCTTTTTCATGCATGCAGGTGAATATTCAAAATAAAATGGAGGCGCACGTTTCGATGACGTCACGAGGGTATCAGATTCCAGGAAACGCCACGGGGGTGATGGAGAATTGCACGTTATGTATATTTCTGAAAAGTGAGATTCCGCCTAGAATCGGTTGCATCGCAGTGCCAGAATACAGTGGAAGACCTCTGCCATTGGGACGCTCGGATTAGAGCTTTCCGAGACAAACAACAGAGGGCGCTGGAACGCGTATGTAGTGCGAAGTGCGAATGTCAATATACAGAAAGCACGCATTGTTGTTGGTTGAAATTTCGAGCGATTATAATTTAACGAAGCGTAATTGATGGCCATACGAGTACTCTGATCTAATCTTTATTTGATGCATCAATTATGAGTCGCAGATATGGCAATTAATGGCGCGTATAATTATTCCGGTGAATTGCGCCGATATAAGGATATGTCATTCAAACATTCGGTTTATGTCATGGAGTCGTATACCATGATTCGATTAATTTAATCGGCGATTAACTCGGAGTTTTATTGTTTTCGCTATAGTAAAGTATATCCGGTTTACTCGCCGATTAACTTTAACGAGGCGCGTAAGAACCGCGGTGATTAAAATACTTCGTAAACGGGCCAATGCCGAATACTCGTTCCTACTTTTTGTGTGAATTAATCAAACAAAAAAACGCCGACCGATCGTATAAATATTAGGGCCGTACTCATGCATGGCACCGCAGACCGGTGCTCGAGGTGTTTATTGTTTATGTACACATTATTGCAGTCATAAACGGTATAATTCATGACAGGGACTAGGACAACAATAGTTTTCCGCCATGGCGCGCTGGACATGAAACGAGATATTATGGTCCAATGTGTCCTAATAGCGCATTCTTGACAATGGCCTACATTTTTCCTATATTTTTTCTCTGCTTCTGAGTTTACTTTTTATTGTCATATATACCTGCGTGCCACGGGGCGGTACATTATTCGGTGTTATTTTATGGAAAAGGTAAAATTGTATACGAAAGCTGGTTGTTATTGCTTAATGGCACACAAGGGCCACTGAGGCACTTCTCACCAACACTCAGACAATTATGACACAGCCAGGTCTGTGCTTGCCCGTACACAAATTCTTGTATATACTGAGTATTACTCGGGGGTATAGTTTACATGTATACAGGATAAAAAGGACCTTATACGACTCTATGATCGAGACATTCTGCTATTATTATGATTGTGGAAAACGAGGAAAACCACAATGGTGTCAGTCTGGGAATTAAACATCTTAAAGAAAATATGATGCCATATAGGCGACTATAAGTAACTTCTGCCTTCAAATCCAATTTATGGAAAATTATTTCGATTGTCAGGCGCTATACGTTTACGAAACAATTGGATGATGAGACATCAGCACCAAACATCAGTTTAAATCCATAGATGCAAGCGCAGATTTTTCATAAATTCACGATATACATTATAAATGTATTTGAAAACAACCTGCATCATTCGAATCAATTGGAAATACATGTTTCACCAAAGTTGGCGCGCCGTTTGAATTTAAAAAAGCTTAATATCGAATCTGTAAAGCTCACTAAAGAGCGCAAAAGCGAAGCAATACAGCGTGTATAGAATTGAATGAAAGCGAATTAGCTTATAAGCAGCTGATTGTAACGGAATAACGTATGAAACAACAACATTGTATCTCAGTTTTTCAGAACACTAACAAATTATCTCGAGGATGGTGTATTGGTCAAATGTAGCCTTTTCGCCATTTTTGAATACATGTGATGACAATAACGTTATCGCCTGTTTTGAAAACTACATTTGAAAAAGAAATGCGTTAGCCTGCGAAAAAAAGCAACACCATCTTAATTATATGATTCAACAAACTAGCCGTTGAAGGATTTATCTCAGCTGTGTACTGCAAAGTCCACCATGGCCATGCATTATTGGCAGGGAAACTAGGGATTCTGACTCTAATAGAATGCTTGGTATTTATGCAGTTGCGCATTTTCCTGAAACGTGTGTCAAAGTAATGATCTTAAATGATTTCTAAA
Organism: Ommatoiulus sabulosus; assembly: GCA_034697705.1. Lineage (NCBI taxonomy): Eukaryota > Metazoa > Arthropoda > Diplopoda > Julida > Julidae > Ommatoiulus > Ommatoiulus sabulosus. Next base: position 20,457 of record JAQGAO010001330.1, read on the forward strand.
TTAAAATGAACGTGCCAACTGTATAGTTTCTCGCGTTAATTGCATGTTCTTTTGCACACGTCGTTTCACATCCACCAAATTACACAACTATATATACAAGTACTGTACTTGTAGAGAGCAAATCCTATATCTAAGTAATCCCTATTACAGAGGATGTATCTTGTCACAAACTATGGGACCTTTTCACCTGCCACACGAACAAATATTAACAAACGCGGCGAAAATGCCAAGCAAACGACAAAATTTAAGGTCAAACAATTCGCAAGTTTTATGGCCCAATATACCTGCGACCGTACAGGCACAAAGCTTAAAAGGTCAAAGGCATAAGAGGGGGCATCTGACAATGCACGCTCATGAGCCATAGCTGCACCGTGAGTGCAATTTACATCGTTGCATACCATGCTAATGATGAGGCAGGCGACCAAGCTTTACCAAAGCGCGTCAATATTGTGCGTGGTCTTTGTTCAATATATAGTCTGCTTGACAGTTTGTCAAATGCCAACGCCAAGGTGCGAGTTGAAGTCTTGCAGAAAGATTTTTTTGGTAAACAGTTTTAAGTTGTTGTTTCTTCGACTCCATTCCCACATATACGTGTCTTGCACAGAAGTTAAGGCCGCGTGCAACTTAGCAAAGCCCAACATTTGGGGTTATCTGCCAGGGCCCAGGAGTCCATCGCAAATCGTGTGCTAAGGCTGGAAACAGAACGCCAAGCATTCCAAAAGAAACCAAGCAACGAGAGCTGGTTTTCAAGCAAGTGTCAAGAAAGATGCCAAACATTGGCAGACACTGTACTTTTAAAAAATACCGACGGTGCTCATATCGCTTTGACGCTTTATTGGTAACAGGACGTTGTTATAATGGCATTTTTATGTGAACATTGTTAGATTAGGTAGATGCTAAAAGTGCTAAAATAATGCGTATAATCGCCGCCATGGGTTTTTGTATCCTGCATGTGGAATGAGTAGGCCTATACACTGCGTTTCCATCGTTTTCTTTATGTATGAAGCAAATGAAACATCTAACATGGACTACGTTATAAAGAATAGTTTCGGAAGAATCTGGTACTTTAAAGATATAGTTTAAAAACTCCTTAAAAGAGCATTACACTTGTAATAAAATGTTTTATAAACATGTTTGCAACATTTTTGGCAAAAATGTAAAATAAATTGGCAAAAAATTACAGTACAAAGTACTGCAACATCAACTATAAGATGTGATCATATTGGAGAATCATATATCTTAACAACTCGAATGTTGAATGCAAAATATAAAAATTCAAAAAATCCTTGCTTATTTAATTAATGCGCATTTGATGACATGGAAGGCGTAGTATTCACAAATTATTAGCAATATATACTGTACATGTATTAAGCTTGTCTTATGACATTCTTGTAATTTTGAAACAAATTACACATACATTAGTTAGATTGGATAGCGCTGAAAGTTTGTTTTAACATACTGTATCTGGTGGTACATGTATTTCCATAATCTGTATAGGATTTTGGATTCTTTATGATTTTAAAACATGTGTAGCTCACAGCTGATCACCCAATTAATGGACACATTCAGTATTATGAAAATCAAACAATTTGTATTTTACTTGAATCTGCGGTTAAAATAATGTTCCATCGTGCATGATAAAAAGTATAAATGCAATGTCTCGGGTTAAAATGCGTGGCAAGGATGCATTCATTTTTTTTGCGACATTTTACTGAAAAGGGGAAATAAATTCCATTTGGTTTCAGCGATACTTTTGAAATTATGAAACGACTACATACGCATGAGCATTTCTTGGAAAACACAATATTCATTTTCTTCAAAAACGCGTAAAATGACATTTAAATCCTTGTTGAATATGCTAGTTATATGTTGCCTTTCATATCGGTGATGTCACCTCACGACAATAAGACAAGGAAACAGGCTTAATGTCGCGCAAGATCAACTCAATTCTTATCAAGTACGTACATGTATACAAAGCTGTCTATACACGTACAGGTATAATGTTATTGAAGACTGATCATTGCCCGAGGGTAAATTATTAATAGGAAAATGAGGGAGGGTTGGAAGAAGTGAAGGGGAAAATGCAATCGAATTTTAAGAAGTATTACCCAACAAACTTTCGAATTTATGCAACACATTTTTGCACCGATGATCAACCTTAAAATAACTATAAGGCTCGACCAGTAAATATCGAATGACAAAAAAAAATACTACAATGTGCACTTAAAACGCGCTTACTTGCATATACCTTTAAGAATAGAGGAATGCATCGAATTCATCAAAACAAAAATCTTCGAAGTTAGGACACGTCTATTTTCCCAACACACCACATGCCGAGATACTAGGAATTACATTTAGGCGCAGTCTGTGCCGCAACACATCATCGCCCTGCGGATGACCAATGCGAGCGCACCTGACCATCAGCGTGCCATGTGTTGATGCGCGATGAGGTGGAACTGCCATGCAAAAGGTTTCCTGGAAGCCCAACCATGAAAAAGTAAAACTTATTGGTCTAATTGCCGGAAAACGTAATTTAGAAAGAGGAAAGGTGACAGCTCGTCCAGCGTTGAGAACACTATTTCAGAAATAAAGAATTATCGCAGAAAATTCAGGGTTGGACCTACAGTATATTTATGCGTCAGCCAAATGCCCAGATGAAATGAAATCATTATTATGCAAGAGACTGACATAGATATATGGCATGGACACCGTCCGAATGCTAAAACAACTACATGTACTGAATACATACAGTACGAGTATCGCGGATTTGCTGTGTCCAGCCTTATAAAGCGCTATATATAGCTTCAAACCGAATTGGAACACGATGATACGATGATAATGTTATAACCATAGCCCAAATACGCAAACTTGAAATTCAATGCCACGTCAGATAAATTTCATTGTAATAATACATGACCTGGTATATACGCACAAATCAATCCAGGTCGATATAATTGATGTAACAGATGCGGATTAAGCCGAACAAGATGGAGCGTGTTTATTGTTGCTTTTTAATCATATTCAAATTACGAGTGTATTTAATGCGTCATTATAGCTAAGCAAAAAATGCGTTACGTTTAGCTACAGCGGTGCTACTGATATACATTAATTAGGTGTAAAATTAATTTATGGCGGAAGATTACGAACTGCAGTCCAATGAAAATTAATTAAGAATTGGATTAATCCACCTGCGGCTTTCTTGCATAATGCAAAAAACAATTAAAATCAAAAAAGGAACGAAGCGAAAATAAAAATCAGCTTACCTTTGAGGTGAAAAAAAGTAGACAAGAAATCGAAAATTACGAGCAAAACAATGCTGAATTCGTAAACTTCTGACACGTATGCAAAATACATGTACAGCGATCTTGAAAAGAAGAAAAAAATTAATTAGTATTTAATGAAAACTTTTGCAATGCAAAACAAGGAAAATTCTTTTAAACAAATACGTGTAGAAAACACCTGACTACATGACAGACCGAAGATATTTTTAATTTAAATATGTGTGGGATTTGAGAAATCCACCTGTCCATTGTACGTGATTTTAAGGCTTTCTATAGCTCTCAATGCCCAATATGGTTTGACTTGATAGTTTAAGAAACTTGGAAATAATAGCAAATTAATATGTTTACGAAATCGCAGGAAATTTATTTTCGCTAACAAAAATTCCTGTTTCTGCACACATGAAGAAATATATTTCCGTATATACTGTACATACACCTCGTATAATCCGTCATTTTTGGAAAAAATATCCTCCTAGTATTTATGTACACGAGTGTACAACTTCTGACGTATGTCTTTCCTAATTCATGATTGGGCATAGTATATGAAAAAAAAAAACAGTATGGTAACTCCGCCCACGTTTACCTAGCCACACCTACACAGCGTCGCATAGGGATAGTGTATGAGTGAAAAGTCGTTCACTTAAGTGAGTTACTCACTCCTACTTCACTCACCAAAGTGAACCAGTTCATCGTTCACTAGTTCGAACCGGATTTAAGTGAACTAGAGTGGACAATGTAGTTCACTTATTCACTTGCGTGAACACGCTCTTTTTTTTTCGTTCACTCAATCATACACTATCGTGTGGCGCGCGTCACTCGTTCTCGCCATTTGAACATCAAAGGTGCCGACACGGAGCTACCCTACTGGTCTTTTCGAATGTGATTGGCTCAGGCAACAGAAAGAAACGTGTGCACGACTGTAAAACAACTGACGTACACTGCATATCTTTCCTGAAATACATTTAGGGAAATATTTCCCAACGCAAGGGGATATGATAAGTAAAAATATTTCTTGCAACAAATTGCGGGATATAAATTTCTCGTGTGTGACTGCAACAATGAAATATCTTGTGCACAGTTCCGACGTTGTGACGTCAGTTCACTCTCTTAAGCAGACGATAGCTTGTGCCGATCGATGTTGCTGACGTCACAAGCCACTGACTAGCTCCATGAGGTTCTCGATAAGCAAAAACTCGCGTAATTGTCTCTATAAGCTGTATTCACAATGAACCAATTGAAGGGTACGAGCACTTTGAGACTTAAATTAAGAAATTTACTTACCGACCACTAGCGCCACCCAGCGGGCTAAAACGTGCTAATTGAAAACGCATTAGCACTTGTTAGCCCACTTGGTGGCGCTAGTGGTCGGTAAGTAAATTTCTTAATTTA